>JAGGCT020000944.1:0-25000 GCA_017654935.2 Phymorhynchus buccinoides
AAACGACGGATTTAGCAGACGACGAAGGAATTCCCGCAGCGATCGGTAAAAAGTGCGAGCAGTTCTGGAAATATGCGGGCGTGGGCCCGCGCTTAGACCCAATTATTGCGGGAAGGAACAGATTTTGGGGGGATTGTACCAATCCCACGCCCTAGAATCAGCTCTGCCTTGTATCCTATTTTTAAAGACCTCTCACAACATGCAATGATGGTGATTGCTTTGGTCACGATCGCTCAAGTTGCAACGGTGAAATTTAGGTTTTACATCCACTAGGCTGCAAAACAGCACATATGGGATGAACCATCAACCAACCATCATTCAATGCTCTGAGCAGATCCTGGAGGTACTGCAATACCAGGTCTGATGCGTAACACAATGTGTGAATAAGTTGCACCGGTGTAGCCAAAAGACCTGGATATAGTGAAGGGAAGTAACTCTATAAATCAAGAACATCTGCTCACGTTACATTCTCTCTGATCTGCTGTATGGAAAATTAGTGGAGTCAAATTGCTTCTTTCTTATCATGCTCTCTTAAATTGCTTCAATTCTGGAAGCAACAAAAAAAAAAGTATGGCGTCAATGACTGCTTAAGGCATCAATGACTTTTCACAAACCATTTCACGATTTTCGCAGACCAAAGCCAATTTTCAAAGAATTGAAAATGACACTCCATTTTTCAGACTTTCAAAGACCATGAGAACCCTGCATTGAACACAATCTTCAATTCCATGACCTTACATGCCTGCAACTGCTGGGCTAAATGCCTTAGTTCTTGGCTACTGTATGTTTCGGACTATAAGGTGATCCTTTTCCTTTAAGACTGAGACCCCTGCGCCTTATAATATGACTAGTAATATAATTAAAAAAATAATATAGTACGAAACTATACAAATAATAGCAAAACCTGAATTTTGTGTACAATTTTGAGGGTGTGCATAATAATAAGCTAAATTTTTCTTTTTTTTGTTCAAAATTATGCTGTGTGAACAAAACCTGGTTTTCTCACACACAGTCACAAAATTAATGCTAATTAACTCTGATCACAATACCATGTTTATAGGATAATTGCCTGACTCAGACTGGCACTTTTGCTAAAAAAATGGTTCTGTTTTGCAATAACGGTTCCAAAAGAACACCAGATTATCAAATGCTTGGTCACACGCTTAGAAACAGAATCATTGCTAACATAATTGTGTCACATTGTGGAGAGTCACTACCACAGTGGTAGTTTTTCTAATTGTCTTTAAGAATACAGACAAACCCCTATTTTACGACCCTCTGTTAAGCGACCACCTCTCATTTGAGACCGGATTTGTTGGCACGAATGCATTTTACTATGTAAACGACCTCTCTTAAATGACTTCCTCTAAAACGCGACTTACGACCGCCATTTTGTTGGTTTTTACGACCGTTGTTGTCGTCTGCATAGACTTCGAGCAAAGGGAAACAACCACGGTCAAGGGCCTGAAAGCGGAGTCGCTTCCCTTGTTGTAGAAAAGTGAGGAAAGTGTAGGAAAAGCACGAAAACCACTGACTTTGAAAAAGAAAACCACTGACTTTGGACGAGAGTGGAGGTGATTAACAGAAGTCGGCAAAGTGAAACTGTAATACATCGATTGCACAATCCTATGGAGTTGGAAAGACCCAAATTCAGTTTTAATATGTCATTGTATGTGTGCATGAAGAAGAGAGTATGATCTGTGCTGAACTTTTTCTTTCTACGGCTGCCAGTGAAAACCTCCGTCATACGACCCCTCCAATTTACGACCGATTTTTCCGGACATTTTGGAAGTCTTAAAATAGAGGTTTGTCTGTATTGGGCAAAGGAGTATAATTTGTCGGTTTTTCCGTTTGAATACTACAAGATGTAAGACAGGCAATTATTGTACCGTATTTTTGGGACTATAATGCATTTGTATAAGGCGCACCCCCAAAATTTTACCCAAATTTCAGATTTTGTTAATATATTTTCTGACTATTTTATTGGTCATATTATAATGCGCAGGAGTCTGAGAATAGGAAAAAAGTATCGCCTTTTAGTCCGAAAAATACAGTAATTGTTCTTTGTCTCAGTATTTCAGTATTTTGTTTTGTTTTGTCCGAAAAGTATTGCTCTGATTGCCCCAGTATTTTGTTTTGTTTGTTTTTCGTTTCAATACTGCAAGACGTAAGACCAGGCATGGTAATGGAGCAAATGCATTCTTCTCTGAAAATATTTCGGGGATTGTTCACCTACTTCTCTCATGAAGTAGTCAAGGGGTACAGTGCTTTTAAAGGCGATCAGGGGAAAAGCATATTTTAAAGCTGAAATTTTCTTTTTAATTATGGCTTTTCTACTTTCATTTTTCTCTGAATTCAGAGAATTCGGTGAAGATTACCATGCCCGAAGACAGGCAATTATTGCGAACTAGCGCAACGCCGAGTACCGGTAACGCCTAGTACCGGCAATGCCAAGTACCGGTAACGCTGAGTACCGGTGCTGAGAGGTCAGCATTCTCTCTCTCTGTCTCTCTCTCTCTCTGTGTAAAGTAACTGCTGACAGCTCGCCCACGCGCTAAAGTAATCTCCGCTCTCACTCGGTGAATAGCGTGATATTGTACTTCGCTAAAGTAATCTCCGCTCTCCAACCCTTTTCTTGCCCGGGCGCACGCAGTACTGAGTTGTTTCTGTGTAGTGTTTGTTGTGGACGGCTTGAAATTTTGGGTCAGCGCAAATGTAAATTGGTTCATATCGCGCGCATTTATAAATAGATGCTGTTGAAATTTTGCACCAAGATAGTCACTATCCCTGGTCATGCGCGTTCCAAATTTCGAGTCAATGTCGGGTCTCGTTTCGCTGCGGTTTGTGAAAAGGTGAAGCGGCACCTATGGCGCGTGTTTATAAATCGATTCGCTTCCAGTTTGGCACACATATAGTCACTGTCCCCGGTCATCTACCTTCCAAATTTGAAGGCAATCTGTCAAGAAATACTGGAAATACGGGCGCAGAGAGGCCGATGGATATGCGTTTCGCCAAACCGTGCAAACGACACGGCCGCCTTGGTTGCCGTTGCCACGTTAGGGCTGATAGCAAATTTGAAGCGATTCGGTCAAAAAACGGCGGAGTTATAAGACCCGTTCTGTGTTTCACACACACACACACGAACGGACAGTTGCCTTTTAATATAATGATGCCTGGCGGCGCACGACACATACCGATCCTGTGGATGTAGCTGACGGCGTTGGTGGGGAAGTCGTAGTTGATGATCAGCTTGATGCCCTTGAAGTCGATGCCCCGCCCCATCAGCTCCGTGCAGGCCAGCACCCACACCTCGCCCGCCATGAAGCGACGCACCGTGGTATCCCGCTGGAACCATCAGCGCATCCATCAGTGTTCATTATGACGCACATATCCAGACATGCTTACCACCTACACAAGTCTTGAGTAGTCTGGATAGCTGAAATGAGTAGTTTTGGTGCAAAATGTGTAGTTTTATTCATTAAACCATCAAACAATGTTCACTGAAAATGAGTAATTAGAGCATTGTTTTCAAATTTGAAGAGTAGTAGAGGTCCAAATTGAGTAGAATACTACTCAAAAAGAGTAAACAGGTCTGCATATTTGATGGTGCATGGGAAAAACAGATATCGTCTGTGAAATTCAAAAACCTCGTATCTCGATTTTTGAGTTAGATACATAGTCAGCTCTCTAATTTTTCCCGCCACCTTCCACCAAAAGCTCGTACCTCTAACGACTTTCTATCTGGGGTAAATGAGGTTGTGAAAATAGAAGAAAAACTTACCAAATTCAGACTTAGTTAAGGACAAAAACCTCATATCTTCGTTCTTTTCAAGTATAATTTTTTTTTTTTTTAAAGTAATTTTAACAAAATGCAGGACTAAACTCGCAATGTCTTGAACAACATATTCATCATAGTTAATCAATTGTGGTCAACGCAGTACATTTTTGAAACATTTTTTTTCATTTTTCTGAAAACTACCAAAAGTGAGATACGAGGTTTTTGAATTTCAGCGATGATAATGTTTCTCGGGCAAAAGCCCAAAATAGTCAACAATTCCCCAAACTACCAAATTTCTGTTTAGGGCATTTCTATCTTTATCCGTATGTATTCTACCAATTTCCACAACATGAAAGACAATTTTGAACGATTTCTTTGTTTATTTGATAATATATGAAATCAAGTCAATAGAAACAAAGAGGCAAAATTATCTCTTCTACGTTCAATTCCTATGTTCATTTCCCAATTCTCTTTGTTTTTTCCTAAGCGTACGTACACACAACTAAATGTTACCGTACGAAACGCTGTAAATAAGTAAAAGAAAGTAGGGGAAAAAAAGCGGACGCATTTCCGTGTGTAAACGTGCAAAAATGCAAGCACTTGTTTTTTCCTTCTATCTTTTACTTACTCACGGGTTTTCTGTATGGAAACAGTTATGTGTACATGCGCTAAGCCTAACCCTATCTTTAATCTGAGGGGACATAGAGCCGGTGATGCATAGAGACGGAGGCATATAGAGATGGGGGACAGACAAGGCACAATGAGGGTCACACATAGAGACTGACCGAAACACATAGAGACAGGGACACACTAATACGTTTCCGCAGAGGGGGGGGGATCTGTTGTTTTAGAAAAAAAGTTAGGGCTTATGAACTGCGAATGACAGTGAGTGAATGCACAGACCTTTTCCTGCGGTATGTCAGCGTGGATGTAGTCCAGCTTGATTTCGTCATACTTGAACTCAGTGTACAACTCTTCAGCTCTTTTCTTGGACTGTACGAAGATCAGCACTGGTGGAGTGATGCCCTGGAAATACAGCACAAAAAGCATGAACTCAGTGTACAGCACTTCATCTCTTTTCTTGGACTGTACGAAGATCAGCACCGGTGGAGTGATGCCCTGGAAATACAGCACAAAAAGCATGAACTCAGTGTACAGCTCTTCATCTCTTTGCTTGGACTGTACGAAGATCAGCACCGGTGGAGTGATGCCCTGGAAATACAGCACAAAAAGCATGAACTCAGTGTACAGCTCTTCATCTCTTTGCTTGGACTGTACGAAGATCAGCACCGGTGGAGTGATGCCCTGGAAATACAGCACAAAAAGCATGAACTCAGTGTACAGCTCTTCATCTCTTTGCTTGGACTGTACGAAGATCAGCACCGGTGGTGTGATGCCCTGGAAATACAGCATAAAAAAGCCATGGATTTGAATCCATATTTAGCTTATGTTTAAAATACAGAGAAACAATGCCTCATTAGACATGGGAATTGGCTAAAGTGCTTGGGGAGCATAAAGACCAGGGTCGAGTTTCTCTACATAACGGTCGCCGCGCGAATAACGCTTACGGCAAACGGGGCCTAAGAAACACTTTAGAAAACGTTTGCGGAAGAACATTACAAGCTCTTGTCTGATTGGTAAAAAACAATTATTAGTTAAAACAAACTTTAATGGACCAATCGACAACAAGAAATGTATTCACTCCATGCTAGTCACGTGATAAGTTCGCCACGAGATACTTTCAGAGTAGCCACAAAACGTTTTTGGCAAACGTCGGCGAAAGCGGTGTTTCTTAGTACCGTTTTTGCCGATTTGCGCCCACGCTACGGAACGTTAGCCCTTGTGAAACGGCCCCCAGGGTCCAGTGGAGCAAAGCCCCCCCGGCCGAAAACTGACTTTTGGTGTTTTTGAGAGCCATTTTGTGTCCTTTCCCAATGCATAAATTGGCAAAAGTAATGCCAGAAAGTACAATACAATAACACTTGTAAGCTAAAGAAAACAAGAAGATGAAAAAATGACTGCAGTACCTTTTGGAGTAACGTAAAAATGGCCTTTGGGCTGATTGTGAACTATACTCACAAGAGGAAGATCTACAACCTGCCAACTTTGCTGTCTTCACTTCATGACTAAGTGCCTAGGGCACGAAACGTTGAAGTTTCTCCTTTTCACAGGTACCTTGTTTTTTTTATACCTACCATTTTTACGTCAAAGAAAACAAGTTGCTTTTCACATTCTTGTAATGGTTCATGTTATGTTGTGTTCTACGAAAAGGTTTTTGAACCGAAAACAAAGCTAACAAACCCTATTTTGTTCACTGACTTTAGAGGGGCGTACAGAAGGTGCTTTGGGGAGTAATACCAACCTTACTTAATGCCTATGGTGCGTATAAATTCCCATCCTTGCTTATACAAAAAAATTATCTTACGGATAGTTTTAACCCTTTCGCCGCCAGGCATTTTTCAGCCAAAAATTGCCGTTAAACTTACCTGCGTAGAGAAAAAAATCTGTCTGTAATATTGGGAATTCCTCTGCGACATATTTAAAGTAAGGCCTATCCTTACCTCCAAAAATTAAGAGAATAGGGTCTTTGGATAACAGGTCCTGATTCAATGCTTTTTAGTGACATGGGTGTTAAATCATTGTGGTGCAAAAATGCGACGTTGGCGGTGCAAAGGGTTAACCTTTTTAGCGCTGGTCCCCAGGTACGCAGTGCGTGGCAGGGACCTAAAGCCCCACCACAACAAGTTCAACAAAATACAGAAATTTGATACTTTCAGGCTCGGTGACTATTTTTTTGCCTTGTACCAGAAATGATGCCGGGCGACTACTGTTGGGGTTTCTCAGGGGCGCTGTCACATCTTCTCTTCTTCTGTGGTGGTGGCCAGCTTCTTTTCATAGAAGTAAATGCACACACTTTAGGGGGTGACCAAAGAAAAAGCGGTAAAGGTAAAGATGTGCCACCCCCCATGCATTTCTCGGTTAATTGTATTTTTCCGTTTTTGCTTTTCTTACCATACATAAAGCTGTATTTTAGGAACATTTTTAGCTAATTACCTTTTTGGAATACTAACCCTAACCCTAACCCTAAACCTAACCCTACCCCCCACTATGTACTGCAGTACACCGCGATTTATCACAGTTGTGGTTCGTTGCGTTTTTCCGTCTTATACGGTGGGGGGTAGGGTTAGGGTTAGGGTTAGGGTTAGGGTTAGGGTTAGTATTCCAAAAAGGTTATTAGCTAAAAATGTTCCTAAAATACAGCTTTATGTATGGTAAGAAAGGCAATAACGGAAAAATACAATTAACCGAGATAGGTGGCACATCTTGACCTTTGCCGAAAAAGCAGGAGAGAAAAAAAAGAACAAAAGGAAAAGCAAAGACAAAAATCAGCTATCACACATAGTCTACTTGAATTTACTTGGAACCAGTAGAAACAATATAAGATGCAGCAAACAAAATAAAACAAATCCTATTTCTGGACTGGGATGGGGATATTTACAGGGAGCTGCCGGCAGCTATTAACTTTCACGTTCGCCCCCAGGAAGCTGGGAACTAGCCGACCCTAGACACTCCATAAGGCAATGCCCAGGCCCCAACCAAACGGACAAACAAACAAATCCCTAACTACTGGGGTAAAAAAGACAATTGGGGATGGGGATGAAGGGACTGGGGTGGGGGGCGTTTGTTCAGGGTTTCATTGCTGGGATGTGGTTGAGAGCCCTGCCGCGCGCAGGCCAGTGCTTACCTCCTGTATCAGACTCCTCAAGGCCATGCGCTTCCCGGCCTCACTGCCCACAAACAGCAGCTCCTGCTTCACCAGGTGAGCGGACGTGTTCCTGGAAAGAAGACAGCAATTTAAAAAAAAATGGTAAAGGTAAAGATGCGCCCGCCTCCTCCATTTCTCGGTTGTTTCCATTTTTTTCAGTCTTGCCTTTCTTACTGCAGATTGAGTACTTCATCCTCTATCGTTTGCTATATTTAACACTAATTTTCATCCATTTACATAATTAAACACATGCATTCAATAATAGTAGAAGATAAAAGCAAGACGGAAAAACGGCTGTTGTGTGTACTGCACTACATGGGGGGGGGGGGGGTGTCCTATTAGATAATGGCTTTAATCATGACTGCGATTAATTATTCAACAAAGATAATTAGCTGAAAAGGTTCACAAAATACAGCTTAATGTTTGGTGAGAAAGGCAAGTGTGAAAATGCGGGGAGAGCTGAGAAATGTAGGGGGTGGGGGGTGGGGGCACATCTTGAACTTTACCCCCAAAATGTATAAAAACTAGACTATAAGCCGCACCTGTATATAAGCCGCATCCCTTAAATTGACATAATAGTACTGTATTCTTCAGACTATAAGGCGCACCTTCATATAAGGCGCACCCCCCAAATTTCAGATTTTGTTATTATATTTTCTTATTATATTATCAGTCATATTATAAGGCGCAGGGGACTGAGTCTGGGGAAAAAGTATCGCCTTATAGTCCGAAAAATACGGTAGGTATTTATTCACATATAAGCCGCACCAGTTTATTAAGCCGCAGGGAAAATTTGATGTGCACAAAGCAACACAAAAAATAGAAATTCTCCTATCAGAACATGAGTATTTAATGTTCTCAGACAATTTAAACATGATTTGAATCTATTGAATACCAAAACCAGATCTGAGTCTAAAGAAGCTCAAACTAGGCTGAAGAATGTGGCCAGAAACAGATTCAATCATTCTGAAACTTTTGGAATGGAAAAGAAAACTCCACAGATAAGCCGCATGGGCCAAAGTTGAGGAAAAAAGTAGCTGCTTATAGTCCGCATTTGACGGTATGTTAAACTGAAAACACACAACCTTAGCTTTGACTTTCCCTCCACTGACCTTGCTCCCACATTACACTTTCATTCAGTGCGCTCTACATTGAACGTTCACTATATATTGCCCCAATTTTTATTTTCCACTGCCCTTGCCCTCATTTCGCTGACATTGCTCCCATATTGATCTTTCACCGACCTTGCAATAAGCATTGCCCTTTCACTGACCTTGATCCCACCTGGCCTTTCACTGACCTTGATCCACATTGACCTTTCACTGACCATGCCCCCACCGTGACTTTTCACAGACCTTGCCAAAAGCACTTTCCTTTCAATCACCTTGTCCTCACCTTTCACTAACCTTGACCCACATTGACATTACCCCACACTGACCAGTGTTAATTTTGTCTTTGAAATCAGGGGGTCAGAATCATCACATTAAATATATGTCTCTAGATTTTGTAGATTTTATATAAAAAATTGTTTTGAAAAACTGTGTCAGGTGAAAATGTGCTACATTTTAATGACACACACACCCAGTGTGTTAGATGACAGTTTTGAATGCCAGAGACGCACTTTGTCCTTCCAAACAAACACCACTTTTCGCTGACCTTGCCCCCACGTTGACCTTTCACTGACCTTGCCCCTATGTTGACCTTTTATTGACCTTTCCCCAAATTGACCTTTCACTGACCTCACCCCACACTGGCCTTGCCCTGACATTGACCTTTCAATGTCCTCGCCCCCACATTGATCTTTCACTGACCTTGACCCCCCATTGACCTTTCACCAACCTTACCCCACATTGACCTTTCACTGACCTCACCCCCGCAATGACCTTCACCGACCTTGCCCCACACTGACCTTGCCATAACATTGACCTTTCAATGTCCTCATCCCCACATTGACCTTTCACCGACCTTGCCCCCCCCCCCCATTGAACTTTCACCAATCTTACCCAACATTGACCTTTCACCGACCTTGTCCCCACATTGACCTTTCACTGACCTCGCCCAACACACAGTGACCTTTCACTGACCTTGCCCCCACGGTGACCTGCACGACGCTGTCCATGGTGCTCTGGCAGAAGGTCTTCACGTCGTGGGAGAAGGTGGCGCTGAAGAAGGCGCGACGCACCGTGCGGGACGAACAGGCGTTGTCTATCACCGCAAGCTGCGAGGGAATAAAAACATGCAGTGATTAAGATTCCCCGGGGGGGGGCTTTCGTAAAAATAGTTCCCCCACCTTCTGGAAGTTCTGTGCTTGTAACTTCCTCTATTCTGCCACTCTCTCTGACTCTTTTCCCTTTGCTTTCTGTCATCTACTATCTTTCTGACTTACTTATCTCCTGCCCATTCAAAAAATATTTTCAATTAATTTTTCTCCTTTGAGCTCCTCCGAAGTCGGAATCTGTCGGCTGTACGCAGCGGGGAGACCAGTGAAAACTGAAAACCGGACACATTCGTACCTTCCCCATTATGGCCATATGGCCTGGGAATGCAGAACAAGAAGAAGAATAGAGTGATTAAGAAAGAGAGAATGAGAGAAGGTGGCGCTGAAGAAGGCGCGATGCACCGCGCGGGATGAACAGGCGTTGTCTATCACCGCCAGCTTCACTTACAGAAGGAGGTCCTAGAGGCAGGGTAGAGGGTCCCAGTGGCATTGCGAATGCTAAAAAGAATTTTTCTAGTGCATCCCTGAGACCCTCTGCACAGTCTTTTAGAGGGTCCTTGAGAATGTTAGTGCTTCATAGACCCCCAAATAGGGGTCCCTGGGAGCCCTGACTCATTCAAGTCGTTCCGGGCATATATGTCCGGAATAGATAGCTGTCCATTTGAGGCATTTGCTTCAAGGGAAGTAAATCTGTGTGCACACCATACCTTGGTCACTTCTAAACTCGCTTTGCTCCCTTAGACCACAATGTTGCCTCTGACTTTGCTTTTGTAACTTATATAAAGTCTATATGTAAAAACATCTGATCTACCCCTATGTCTAAACCTGAAGCAAAAACCTGTAATCTTCTTTCATTTCTCGTGTTGTTTATGTATGTTTTGTTTGTGTGTATGGCTGGAGTGATTTGTGAGTTTTTTTAAATAATTCAACACACACACAAAAAAAGAAGTATCTTTATAAAACCATGAGCAATTTAGAAAGACAAAAACGAGTCGTTTACCTGTTCCTGAAATCCTGTCTTCCCATCCTCAAACAGTTTGTCTGACTCATCCACCACCAGCCACTGAACCCTGGAAACACACACACACACCCCCATCGAATACACACATAGACACAAATAAGATTAACTCACTCGGCACTGGCCAGTTGCTTCCCCTTACAACCGTTTAGGACGGGCCATTCGACTAGGTTCGAAAACCCATCACCACAAAAAAGTTATGAAAAGTTATGGACTGATATTTTCAGATAAGATTACTAACACCATGCACTAAACGATCGTAAAATATCAGATTCTATACCTTCGTCGTTTGTCTCCTATTGACGAAAACAGCTAACACATAGAAAGAAGGAAAATTTCACATTCCAATCTTTGACCCCCCTCTACAACCAAACCTGAATGTAAAGTCTGCAATGATTGGTTGATTTCAAGAGAGGCAAGGTCAAAGCAAACTGAAAATAGGTTATGACTTCGCACCGGAAAGCTGGTTACACGCCAGAAATCAAAACCTCTTGAAAACTCTTATGAGCCGGATCCGGGCCATTCGTCCTAAACGGTTGTGCGAGCCATGAGCCGGCTCCGGCTCATTTGTCCTGAGTGCGTTAAGATTAAGATTAAAATTATAGCCCTGTCGACAACAAAAGCCATGTCAGGGCTGTCACCACGTTAAATCTTACCACGTATTAAAAAATGGATAAAAACACAAGGTAAAAACAAAATCAAAGTTTTTTTGTTAAAATACTTTTGTTAAAAACAACATTAATTGATAAAAAACTTAGCAAGTAAAAACATGACACGTCTAGAATTAAAAACATCACAGTAGCTTACATCAAGTGAAAAATATTAATGTCTTTCAAGTAATTAAAGATCATGTCAGGCGGAACGTCACGGAACAAAATTTTCATTGACTCCGCAGTGTAGTGTTTCCTTCTAATGTCGTATAAATCCCAGCAGTCCAAAGGGACATGACGAATGGAAATTAGAGAATCGCATGCTACACAGTAAGGCAGGTCCTCTCCTTTCAATAGAAAGGAATGCATGTAGTATGTGTGTCCCGTATGTAATCTACATAAAACAGTTTCTTCCTTCCGGCCGCCAGCAGCCGAAGGAAGATATTCTTTAAATCTTCTAGCGCCATGTACTTTTGACGTTCTTGGTTGTCCGTTGCATCTCAACCGACAAGAGGGGGGTAATTATTTGGGGGAAAAAACCTCACTGACATAAGCTCTGAAAAAAACAAAGTTTAAATCACAAAATAGCAGAGGGAAGAAATAAAATGGCTTCCCCACAAGTTGGAACATTTTATTCTGATTTGTAATAGCCTCCACGGAAGTGGCTACATATGGGACTTCCGGTGGCTAAACGCACAGCATCTGTGCCAAGGGAAGAAATTTGTAGTCTTTTTAGACTATGGTATTTTGGTAATTTGGCAACTGCCCCAAGTTGGAAGAGTAAACTCAGTTCGTAGTGAAACGGTAACATGATAGAATAGATTACATGGCAGGCCACTTGGCAGCAAATGTCTTTGCATTGAGTGTGGGGGGAGGGGGAGTGTGATGTACTGGGCGATTGCATTCGCCCATGGCACTAGAACAGATAAGGTCTGGACGAATGCGAATGAGGTTTCCGCACAGAATTACAGATGTAATGTACACAGGCCCTTTGCCTATCAACCTTTTCACTCCTGATCTTAGGAGCACTCCTCAGCTGCCTTCATCCATGAAATTAACCCCTTCCCTGCCCACTCCCGTGTCTAGTACGTGGTGTGTGATGTCATTGATGACATCATAACTTTTGATGTTATAGTCCTGGAATCATGGGTTTTGGGTTTAGAAAAGTCAGGAAAGACATATCTCTAGACCGTTTTCTCAGATTGAGTCTAACAGGTATTTTATTATAAGAAAATCGATAATGTCTCAGTTTTCCTCTGGCAGTGAAGGGGTTAAATGTCTGAGGCAGACAAGGGGTGTCTCGATGCGCTCACCTGCTGAGGTCTATCAGCGGAGGGTCGTGCTTCAGCAGAAACACCAGGCGGTTTAGGGTGGACACCAGTACATCTGTACACACCGCAAGAAAAGAGAAGAAACCACTGTATTGTAATGCCTAGGTCAATATTTTACGTACACTAACTCAACATATTTGTGTAAAAAAAATCAAAAACAATCAACAACAATAAAAACACACACACTTTTATGCAGCAGCTGAAGTAAATTTACACTTTGGATTAAAAAAATCATGGTAATTTCATGGTATTAGTGGAAGCAGGCGACTTTTTTAGGCAATTAGCTTGGCTTTCTTTTTTTCTCTTCCAGCCAGGCATGAAAACTAATGTTAAAAAAAGAGATTTTCCAGCCAAGCAATCGTTCCACCCGGATCAACTATCATCGGAAGTTTTGTCCAGTGGGGGGGGGGGGGGCACATTCATGCTACGATATACCGTCGCGAAAGAGAAAGTAGTGGAGGGGGAGGGATCATCACTAATTTCACAGCCTGTCTTCTCTTCAAACACTCACACATACCACTACGTCGGCTGTTCATTTTTACTATCAACCGCAAGCGTAAACTCAACCAAATACAGACCATGCCGTTTGAGAATAACATCACGGTCGCATTGTCGGCATATTTTTTTTTTTTCCCTCAGCGGAGATTCATTCAATTACGAAACATTTTCGGCGGAGACGGCGCTTTCATGCCTGATAGCTGTGTCAACCGCACACCCATGGGTGCAACTACACAAAATGAAAAAACCTGAAAGGCCAGGGTCTAGGCTACTCACTCTAGGGGTAATGTCCCCCTGCAGCTGACGAAAAAATGGATTTATGAAGGTATTTTTGTTTGCTTTTTCCACTATTTATACAAATGCTTATTTTAAAGTGTTTAGAAGATACAGTAGACACACAAAGATCTTGTCTGACAAATTTAAAAAAAAAGGAAATTCCTTTTCTGGTAAAATTCAAAAACAGAAAATCCTTGTATACCCGTGCACAGCCAATAACAACACAACTTCTCACTGACCAAAGTGTTTTTTGGCGCCCGGCTTGAACTTGAGGGCCTTGGTGGGTTTGTCGATGTAATGGCAGCCAAAGCCCAGCCCTTCCGACAACTGGTGACACACCTGTAATGTCTGCGATAAACAAAATAGGAACATCTGCATCAGTAAAAAGAAACTACCATTGTTATTTCCATCTTCAAACTGAGATTAGGAATCTGCACAATGAACCTCATAAGTCATAAGTTTCTTTATTGTCCATTGGCATTGTACAACGCACATGGAAACTTGTCTTCCACCGTGTAAAATAAAAATGTTAAATAAAAAAAAGTATGAAACATAAATTTACATTAACAAATAGTAATACGTAACTCTCACACCTCACCCAATCATTCATCTGCTCTCCTTGATAACATATACCATATTTTTCGGACTATAAGACGATACTTTTTTCTTCCCAGAGTGAGACCCTTGTGCCTTACATTATGGCTACTAATATAGTAACAAAACAACAAAATCTTAACTTTGTATAAAATTGGTGGGGGAGCGCTATATCTTGGAACAAACTTCCTCTTTCCCTCCGTCAGCGACCGAACCTCTCAGCCTTCAAATCTAACCTCAAAACCCACCTGTTCCCCCGTCATTGAGGCTCCACTCTTTCTCTTCTCTCTCTTGCCTTTAGGTCTGTTTCTGCTGTATACCATTTATGTCAAACGTGTGTGTTTGCTTTGTATTGCATTTTTGTTTGAATGCGTTATGAATGCTAACGTGTGTGCGCGCTTTGATTTGATTTCTATCAAGATTCAGCGCCGTATAAATACTGTATAGTTTGAAAGATACGGTAGTCTCCCTTTAGAAGAGGAACAAACATATATTTGAGTGGGCATGAGAATAACTGACATTATTGTCTCCCATAAAAAGTGTGTACGTGTGTGTGTGTGTGAGAGTGCTAGAGTATATATAGATGCATGCATGCGGGCGCGAGCTGGCTGGGTCACTAAAACCTAAACACACCTACGTCTATGCAGTAGCCTACCTATGCCCTTTATCAAATGGAACGGACCCCCTTTTTTTCAATCTTTTTTCCCCCTGAGGGTGCCAGAATGATCAATCAAACGATCGTGGGCCCCAAAGAGAAGAAGAAGATGTGTGCGTGCGTGTGTGTGTGTGCGTGTGTGCGTGTACGTGTGCGTGTGTGTGCGTGCATGCATGTGTGTGTGTGTGTGTGCGTCTGTCTACAGTAGGTTATGGAGTACAAACTGTACCCAACACCAACGGTGTGGAGTAACTTTTTTTATGGAGTAACTTTTTCCATGACTCCACAACGCTAACCTCATAAACAGCGTCCAGAGTCTGTCCTCGTTGCCCTGAAATAAATATCTAACATACCTCAGAAGACCACTGTGAGGTTGCTCGCATGTGAGCTTTGTGTAGTAATGGAAAAAGTTACTCCATGAAAAAAATGTGACTCCACAAAATCGGTGTTGGGTACAGTGTGTTACTGCATAACCTATGGTAAACACACACACATACACGCACAAATCAGCTGTACTCCACAACATATGTGTGTGTGTGTGGTGTGTGTGTGCATGCCCATGCATGTGCAAGCGTGTGTATGTGCTTAAAGCCCAAACACCTGATCCATAGAATCGGGTAACGATTGTCCGACACTTACTGTCTCGTGCTGAAGAGAAAAAGGGAGGGATAAAGAGTTGCGGCACGCGAGGAGGGAGGCAGAATGAACCCATGCGGCTCGACTCGGTTCTTTTATATCCCGGCTGTGCCTTTAAGCATATGCCCTTGTGAATGTTGTCTACATGTATCAGACCTGTTTACCCCCTACACAAGTCTTGAGTAGTTTGGATAGCTGAAATGAGTAGTTTTTGCGCAAAATGTGTAGTCTTATTCATCAAACCATCAAATAATGTTCACTGAAAATGAGTAGTAATCAAGAATTAAAGAGCATTATTTTCAGTCTTGAAGAGTAGTAGAGGTCCAAAATGAGTAGAATACTACTCGAAAAGAATAGAGTAAACAGGTCTGCTGTAAGCGCATATTTTGTATATGCATGAATCATCCTACCCACCTGCTTCGCCAGCTCTCGTGTGGGGGCCAGGACGAGGGCCCGGAATCCCTGGTTGCCCGGCTCCTTCAAGCAATGCAGAATGGGGATCACAAAGGCCGCCGTCTTCCCCGACCCTGTGGGGGCCCCAACCATGATGTTCCGGTTCTGGAACACACAGCATTGTGACTACAGGGTCCTTGAATTGTAGAACACAACAGCATTCTAAATCAGTGAGCAATGGGCTTCTGTTGGTAGAGTTCTGTGGCAGTGCTATAACTATCATTGTTATACTCTGTGTGAAAACTTGTCCTAGTTTTGGCTTTACAAAACGACAGCATATCTGCTCTATTTTCTCTTGTTGAATAATGCTGCACAAGAAAGATAGGAATGGCAATACAGTGGAACCTCCCTTATAAGACTCCCTTCCATATAAGACCTACTTCTCTGAGACATTGCCCTTCTTTGTAAGTATTAAAATTACCTCCTTGTAAGACCCCTCCCTTATAAGACCTTATTTTCGATGATTTTTCAAGGTCTTATAAGGGAGGCTCCACTGTAGTAATACACCAACACACACAATTGAATTAGGTTTCGCATGTATAGAAAAGGCTTTTTTGGGGGGGGGGAGGTTAGCGATGGAACTTTGGTGTTCTGAAGTATCATGACAACGACAAAATTGTATATTATATATATGCTTATAGGTATCTCATCTGGTAGCTGTTGCCACATGATAACAACCAAAGGCCAAACACAGAAGCTGAGAACACTCCAGTTCACCTTACACTTCCACAACACTCCTGACTCAAACAGTGACGCACCGAGGACAGAAAAGCGACAGGACAAACTGTCCTGAAACACGAAAATCAATGACAAAATATCCCACCTCTCGCATAAATCGAATAGGACAAACTAAGTCCGCCAGTGATCATTTTTAACAGAACATTTGTCCTGACAGGGGGGGGATACAACAGGATACTTCTAGTTTTAACAGGACCACACTTTTACGATGTTAGGCCTAGACCTGGTATTGCAGTACCTCCAGGATCTGCTCAGACCATTGAATGATGGTGGGTTGATGGTTCATCCCATATGCGCTGTTTTGGACGAGTGGACGTAAAACCTAACTTTTTTCTAACAGGACTACACAAATGTCCTATGATCTAGGCATCAGGGCATCGCTGCTCAAATGTCACTGGTCTGTCTCTCAGGCATGGTAGTGGGGGCAAAGTGGTTTTCAAGGAAAATGGCCGGGGGTCCAGGGGGCCGAAGAAAATTCAATAAAAATCAATAAATTAGTGAAATTTTCACTTTTTCATGCCATTTCAATGAATTTTTTAAATAATTTTGTTTCAAACTGTTTCGCGGATTTTCCGCGATTCGCGGAGGTCTACCATGCCTGGTCTCTTAACCCCCCTCTCCCCTCCCCCTCTCTATCAATATCTATCCCCCCCTTCTCTCTCTCTCTCAGCCTCTCCCTCCTGCCCTCCCTTTCCCTAATTATTTTTTTGCACAGTGTGCTTTACTCATCTTTGTTGCTTGTATTTCCTCTGATTTGTTATTTGTCCAAATATGAAACCCCCAACACACCCAAAAAGACACCCACCCACACATCACATGCTTAGGGCCCAATCCGTTTTAACCACTTTCAACAGTAACGGTACTAAATTCTCATTCATCATTACAGTGGAACCTCCCTTATAAGACTCCCTCCCACATAAGACCTACTTCTCTGAAACATTGCCCTTCTTTGTAAGTATTAAAATTACCTCCCTTATAAGACCTTTTTTGGGATGATTTTTGAAGGTCTTATAAGGGAGGTTCCACTGTACTAATAAATATTCATATTATCATACCTCATCCCTTCATTCTTACTGCCCCTTCCCCATTTCTTTTGCTCCCCCCATCACCCATATTAACTAATGTCCCATATGGGCCTTAACTCTTCTGCTGCCGTCGGCGGGTTGAACCGCCCGGTTTACTGTATACCGTTGCTAGCCATGGGCGGGTTTGACCGCCAGATACTAGGGAAACCCCGGTGTCCTCCTTTGCGCTATTTATATGAAGTGACATCACATCCTTTACTTCCGTGACATGCGCAGTTCCGCCATTTGCATTTGTAGGCTAAATTTTGTAATTTTCAATCGATTTTCGCCGCGTTTTCGCCGATGGAAACTGACGACTTTTGGCGTGAACCTCTACAAGATGGCGACAGCGACGACAAAGCATTGACTGTGGAAGAAGTGGCAGAATCTGAACTTAGGCGAATAAAATAGAGCATCGAAAGTGTTGAAACGATCTTGGGTTTGCAGCAGCAGATCGACACAGGTAATTTTAGTGATGATTCGAGCGAGTATTTTTGTTATGAATTTTTAAAGTGAGTGTGTGCGAAAATCAGCGCAGCGGCAAAAATTACTTGGTGCGCAACGGTAAACAGTCTAAGTAATACTTGGTAGTAGAAGAGTTAAAGCAAGTCGGAGGACGTAAAACTAATTTCTGAACTGATCTGAATGAACTAAAATAAAATAAAACGTTTTCCTTTTCCTGTTCTCTTCTCCAGATACTGACCTCCAACATGAGGGGAGCGGTCATCATCTGGACGGGGGTGGGGGTGGTGAAGCCTGCCCGCTGGATGTTGGCCAGGAGGCGGGGGCACAGGCTGTAGCGCTCCCCCAGCTCCCCCCACTGCTGCGCGGGTGCCGGCACGTTGTCCCCATCCGTGTGGATCCTGTGGCGTTTCTTTATAACGTTCAACTGCCACCATAACAGGGGAAAAAAAGAAGATGGAAGAGCCGCATCGGTTTACTCCCAGTTCGTTCATTTAAAGAAAACAGAAACAACAAACAACTTTTTAGTGTTAAAAAATAACATATTTTACGGACTATAAGGCGATAGGTTTTTTTCTCCTAGACTGAGATCCTTGCGCCTTATAATGTGACTGATAATATAGTAAATAAAATATAATAACAAAATCTGAATTTTGTGTAAAATTTGGGGTCCTTGTAGTCCGTAAAATTATGGTAGTCATTATCTGTGTCTCTCGCTGTCTCTCTCTCTCATTAACAGCAAGGAAACAAGTGGTAAAAGTAAAAAAAAAAGAGAGCATGTTTAAACAGACTTTCAATAATAACTTTAAACTTTAATTTTTTTTTAAAGTACCTACGACAATTGAGTTTTACAGACTGTATGCACTGTATAAATTGCCATATATAATCATAACTGCAAGGAAAGAAATTTCATAAAGTTGTTGAAGATTTTGTCTTAAAAGATCGGATTCATGACAAAATGCATCTAACAAAACATTATGATAATATGCTTATAAATATAGGTTTATTAAATACTATACATCGACAAGAGTTCTAAGTACTGTGATAAAATGTGGGTATGTGACTGTATGTATGTGTGTGTTGTGTGTGTGTATGCATGCATGCGTGCATGGGTGTACAGTGTGTGTGGACTGTAGTCTCAGAAACAATAGATTTAAGTGAAAAGAAGCAGCCCACCTCATGATCTTGTGCCGTTTGTGGTTTCTCATTACTCGGATTCTTCTCTTTTCTCTTCCTCTGTGTGCCTTGTTGTTTTCCGTCACTCGGTTTCTTCTTTTTTCTCTTCCTCCGCGTGTTCTCCCCGCCATTACTATGGACTGCCTGCGTTCTGTCACCCTCTCTGCCATCTTTGGCCGGGCCTCCAGAATCTATCAGTATCACACACATCGAGATCGATGAATTAAACTTGTAGTCAAGATCTTAGTCAAATTGCCATGTGTTTTTAAAACTCAATTCATGATGGAATGATAACACACACACAAAAACAAGGAAACAAGAACACATGAGATTAAAAAACAAAACAAAACAAAACAGGAGAGAGAGAGAGAGAGAGAGAGAGAGAGAGAGAGAGAGAGAGAGAGAGAGAGAGAGAGAGAGAGAGAGAGAGAGAGAGAGAGAGAGAGAGAGAGGAGAGAGAGAGAGAGAGAGAGAGAGAGAGAGAGAGCGCACAAAACATAATAATTGAGAGAAAAGAAAAAAAAAAAGATTGCTTAGTGAGGAAATCAGAAATTATTGTTAGCAGGAAGAATTTTTCATTACACTTACCCGAGCCGCCTTCAATGTTACCTCCTGCTTAGTTTATATTTTTAATGGAAAAAAATTACCAGGGTGTTCCAGTACACTACCGAAACAAACAAAATCAACTTACAGTCGTACTTTGACTGATTAACAAACAAAACTCAACTAATAGCATGCCGTGGTGAGCATCAACAGGAGCAAGCTTGTACCTCAGTCACAACAAAGACAACATGATAAAGGTCACCCCCAACAGCTCCTTGTCCCCCAGTGCCAAACTCAATATCGCCAGAGCTCATTTTCCCCCAGAACAATAAAGGAGTGGAATGAGCTACCAATGTTCAACAAGCAGTCAACAAGTCAGAGGCTTCATCATTCCACCAACTTGATGGAATTTCTGTGAAAAGAGGCAAACTTTGCCACCAAATTTCTGTGTTTTGCTGTGTCACTAGTGTGTGGCTTGGTGTTTTTTGTGAGAACTGTGGTGGATTGGAACCAGACGTCAGATGCCTCCATCACAGCAGGCCCCGTCAGCACAGCATCATCAGTGCCAGGCGGCTCACCACCAGGGTCTGCACCAATCCAAGACTAATTCTAGGAAGTAGGAGCCACAGATCAAAGTAGTGGTAAATGAAGGGCAGGAGCTGTGCTGGGGTTCGTCCCCGGTGAGCACTACGCTAGCCAGTGGTCCAGCCTAGGTACTGTGAAATAAAGGTCTAGATATGAAAAAAAACATCTAAGGGCAGACTGTCTTTAACATCCAGACATACCGACAGGGGTCGGTCCTGGGGCCATGTCTATTAGTATTTCTGGTGTATATCAACGACCAGCCAGAAAAATTGTCATCAAATGCTAGGCTGTGCTGACGATACTGCAGTGTATCGGCTCATCTTCTCAGGGGAAGACCATGCCCACTTACAGCAAGACCTCCAACGCCTTGAGGAATGGGAGAAGAAATCTAAAATGAGACATGCAGCTTCAACGTGGGAAATGCCAAACTCTACCAGTCACACGCAGCAGGAAGCCCTCATACCATCCTTACCAACTACATGGGCATATATATCCTGGATACAGTACAAACTGCAAAATATCTGGGAGTCACTCTGCAGGCAAATTAAACCTGGGACGTCAACGTGAATACCATCATAGTGAAGGCCAGTCACATTTGGCTTCTTGCGAAGAAACCTCAAAATAGTCTCCACTGAGTTGAGAGAGAAGGCCTACATGGGGGCAGGGGGAGCTGGAGGTTGATTTATTTGCGGGCTGGGGTATGTTGGAGGAGGGTCTTGAAATCCTCCACTGACCCAGCGGAAACAACTTTGGTCTCTAAGTTGTTCCAATCCCGGATGGTTCTGGGAAAAAAGCAGTTCTTCAGTGCTGCTGTTTTTGACGGCTGGATGGTGAAGCATCGGTCATTCTTCCTAGCCTGGTGTTCGACTAGGTTCTTCCTCTCCTGATCTTCATGCCTTGTTGGTTTGATGAGGCGCTTGTTTTTGACTGGTGTTATATATTTCTCTGCTTCAATGCCAGGGAAGAAACCCTTGACGACCTTGTACAAGAAAGTCAGCCTCTGTTGTTTCCTTCTTTCCTGCAGAGATGGAAGGCCAAGGTCGCTCAGCATGGCTGACACACAACCTGAGTTGTGGGACTGGTAATATCTCTATAAATCTGGCTGCTCTTCGCTGGATGCCTTCCAACTTGTCTATTTCGCTTTGGGTGTATGGATCCCACATTATGGAGCTATATTCAAGGAGGGATCTACAAAGCGAAAAGTACGCTATCTTCCGGCAGATTTCAAGGCAGAAGCGGTGACTCCTGTGGAGCATGCCCAGGCTGGCGTTTGCTCTCTTGGTGATCTTGTTAAAGTGGGCAGACCATGACAAGTTAAAGCTCAGTTCCATGCCAAGGTAAGGGTGAGAGTCCACTTGCTGTATGATGTGATAATTCAGCTGTTAATAGAAAGACAATCTCTGTCGTGTACTCAGGATGAAACATTTCTTGGCATTAACTCTCATGCCCCAGTCTTCGGTCCATGCTTCAAGCTTCTTGAGGTCGTCTTGCAGTGTAATATATGGTCTGCTTGAGATTTGATCTCAAGATAGAGCAGACAGTCATCTGCAAACAACCTGACTTGGGATGAGATGGAGGCCGGCAGATCATTAATGTGGCACAAGAAAAGAATCGGGCCAAGCACAGTACCTTGAGGTACTCCCGAGTCGACGGTTGCTTGATTGGATGCCTTTCCCTCTACTACCACTTTCATGCGGCGTTGGGTGAGGAAAGTGGTAAGCCACTGATGGAGTGATCCTCTGACGCCGTAACTTTCAATCTTCTCCAAGAGCTTTGTGTGGGGAACAGTGTCTAAGGCCTTTAAAAAATTCAAAATGGCTACATGCATCTGTCTGTTCATTCTTCTCAAAGCTCTGGCAGAGGTCATGAAGAGTGGTGACCAGTCACCAGCTGTGTCTCGCAAGAGAAGCCCCGACGAAAACCATGGTTCAGGTTGGTGAGAATCTTGTTTTTCTCTAAGTGCTGCACCAGGTGACTGCAGATGATGTGCTCCAGGAGCTTGCTGGTCACTCGCGTTAGAGAGATAGGCCGGTAATTTTTTGCCATGTGCTTGTCCCTGTCGTATGCAAAAAAGTAGCATCGTGTAAATACTTCGCTTGCTACTATGAGTTAGCATTTGCGACATTAAGGATACGACAAATTTCACTTTTTCCGTATTTGAAACACTTTTCCGTACTCAAATCGTTCATATTTCATGACATTACAGAAAAAAGTGAAATTTAAAAAAATTCGCTCAATGTCGCAAATGCTAAGTCTCATAGTAGCGAGCGAAGAATTTACACGATGCTACTTTTTTGCATACGACAGTCCCCCTTCTTGAAGAATCTTAGAATGGCGTGATGTTGGCTTTGTCACGTGCACATCTGTCGCTCGTGCAAATCTGTCGCTCGCTACTATGACAGTGTGTATTTGCGACATTCACAAATTTCACTTTTTCCGTACTTGAACCATTTACTAACCCTAATCCTATCCCTAACCCACGGAAAAAGTGACATTTGTGGTTCATGCTCAATGTCGCAAAATGCCGCAAATACACTCTCATAGGTAGCGAGCTGCAGATTTGCACGAGCGACAGATTTGCACGCTACAGGCTTCTCCCCCCTGTCGCATGAAAATAGGTAGCTCGTAAAAATAAGTAGCTCGCTACCTATGACAGTGTGTATTTGCGACATTGAGCATGAACCACAAATTTCACTTTTTTTTTTAGGGTTAGGGTTAGGGTTAGCGGTTACGAGCTAAATGGTTAAAGTACAAGAAAAAGTGAAATTTGTGGTTGTCGCAAATACAGACTCTCATAATAGCGAGTAATATTTGAGTGCAGATTTGAACAAAATGAACTTACTACTTATTTTTACGAGCTACCTATTTTCATGCGATCCCTCTCTCTCTCTCCCCCCCCCCCCCCCCCCCCCCTCTCTCTCAGTCTCTCTCTACTGGCACTGCGGCCTATGGCCAATGGCAACGTGCATTAAAACAATGTCAAGTTCATAGCCTTCATATTGCAGCTTAGGTTAAACGAAGACTTTGGGCGTGGGGGAGGATAAACATCACATGGGAAGAACACGTGGATTCCACAAACTGAACTAGAATCGCACGAAGAAAATGAAGAGTTAAATATTGATGAAAATGATCAGCCTTTATTTAATGATCGATAACTAGACAGGAAGTGAACACGTAGATACAGAACAAAGGACCTGACAAACATGAAAATTTTAGATTTGTGAACGAACATGACAGGGAGAAGTAATATTTGAGTGCAGATTTGAACAAAATGAACTTACTGACGCCATCAGTTATTTTGGAAGGAAGAGAACTGTCAGTACGTTTTGAAAACTTCACTCCAACACACAACTTTCGAAACAGATCGGACTCCATCATGCGGGATTTCTGTATCGGAAGTAGAATGACGTACAAAGAGAAACGTCTAAATACCGTGTTCCGCACAAATCTCTCTCTCTCTCTCTCTCTCTCTCTCACTCTCTCTCTCTCTCTCTCTCTCTCTCTCTCTCTCTCTCTCTCTCTCTCTTCATATAAACTCAGATCACATTCACTCTCTCTCTCTCTCTCTCTCTCTCTCTCTCTCTCTCTCTCTCTCTCCCTTACGTTTGCGAGAAGAATCCTCATAAGTCCTTACGTTCTGGAAGTCAAATAGCGTTTGATTTAGTTCATTTATCATTATGTTCTTTTGTGTGTATGTGTCTTGGTGTTGAGACATATGCCCACAAGACACTTGTTCACAAGACAATTTTGGAAGTATTGGAAGTGCTCACAAGCTTAAGACAATTCTCACAATCTTAAAACAATTCTCACAATATTAAGACAATTCTCACAAAAGAAAACAACCACTGAAGTGTTTGTGTAGGGGAAAGTCGCCAAACGCTGAACGGGTGCCTATATATCTGAACAGGTCGATTTGGGCCCAAGGGATGTAAAACTCACCAATTGTTCGACAGAGGAGCAAAGAGTAGCTTCCCTTGAGTACAAATACGAAGCAACATGGCTGCATGTGGCGGCAAAAGGAAACGGTAGGGGAAGACGGGGTAAAAAGCGCATGAGCGGGTAAGAAGCCCACCCCAATTATCTCATGAAATGAAGCAAATTTCAGTCTCATTTTGCCCATGAGACGAGCGTTAATGTCTAGCATTCGTCTCATGGGCAAATTTGACTGAAATTTTCTTTATTTTATGAGATAATTGGGGTGGGCTTCTTACCCGCCCATGCGCTTTTTACCCTGTCTTCCCCTAAGGATGTTTTTGATTTGGGCTCTTTTGTTCTAATTTTTCCTTTCAGGAATGTTAGAGGCACAGCCTGTAGGGTTAACATTCCTAGCTCGTTAAAATTCCTAGCTCGCTACTATGAGAGTGACTATTTGCGACAACCACAAATTTCACTTTTTCGTTACTTGAACCATTTACCTAACCCTAACCCTATCCCTAACCCTAGAAAAAAGTGAAATTTGTCGTTCATGCTCGCAAATAGTCAGTCTTATAGTATAGCGAGCTAGGAATTTTAACGAGCTAGGAATTTTAACCCGACACAGCCAAATCACACCGTTGGTG
>JAGGCT020000945.1:5000-7500 GCA_017654935.2 Phymorhynchus buccinoides
CTTGCATGTTCATGTCAATTAGTCTCTGTTTGAACACTTTACAAAACTCGTTCACATTACCCACTCCCTGAGTGAGCCACACAAAACCAAAACCAGTCCTGTTCAAAAGAAATCTAAGTTCACTCACCCAATTATTTTTACCAACTGCATCTAAATTTAATAACATTTTATACGCCTGTTTAGGTAGCCGTTTCTCGTCCATGCCTAATATCCTGAACCAAAATTTTATAGTTTTTACAAAACCATTTATAATAAGTGGATGTCTGCCAAGTTCACCATATATCATTTGATTAGGCGTTCTAAGGGCTACATTTAGAAACTTTTTGCACGCAAACAAATGGATTTTTTCTGTTGGGTCTTCTTTTACCAACAGACTCCATATCTCAGCAGTGTATGACAAAATGGGTTGGATCATTGTATCGAAAATTTTGAAGAAAGTTTTCCTTGTCATTTGGTTAAGAGCATAATGGGTTTTTATAACTTCAAAAAGAGACCTTTTGCCTTTCATTGCAAATTGTTTTACACTGTAAGAAATATTCATGGATGTAGTGAAAGTAAAACCTAAATAAACATAGCTATTTACAACATCAATCTTTTCATTATTTATTGACCAATGCTCATGCCTACTTAGGAAACCCCCTTTCCTGAAAACCATGATTTTGCTTTTATCAATATTTATAGTTAACCCAAGTTGGTTACACATTTCACATAAACAGTTCAGCTGACGCTGCAGACCACTTGGAGAGCACGCCAACAGTGCCAAGTCGTCCGCAAAAAGCAGAACAAAAAGTTCAACAAGATCTGGTAAAAGCTGGACACCGTGCTTACCAAACTCTGAGATATGTTCTGCAAGCTCATTTATGATAATAGCAAAAAAGGGTAGGGCTTAGAACACAACCCTGGCGTAAGCCTTGTGAACAATCAAAAGCATCAGTGAGTTCACTTTTAACTCTAACACGTGCAATAACTTTGTGGTAGATTGCCTTGATTGCTTTAAAGAATTTGAAAGAAACACCTACTTTGTGCAAGGACTGTAGCAGTATATCACGTTTAATAGTATCAAACGCTTTTCTTAAATCAATAAAAGCAACATAGAGCTTACCACCCTGTTTAGACATATACTTTTGTGTTAAGGCATACAAAGTGAAAACGTGATCAGACGTTGAATATCCACGTCTGAAACCAGCCTGCATTTCTCCAATCTTACTATTTGTTTCAAGCCAGTTGTACAACCGTTTGTTCAAAATGGAGGTATAACATTTCCCAAGTAAGCTGAGAATGGATATTCCTCTATAATTGTCAGTGATATTTCGGTTACCTTTCTTAAAAATAGGAACTATGACAGCATTTGACCACATCTCTGGGTATAAACCCTTATCAAACACCTCGTTGAATAACTCGGTCAAAAACTGAACAACATGGTTGCCTGCTGCTTTCAACATTTCAGCAAGGACTTCGTCTTGACCACTAGATTTGCCTTTCTTTAAAGCATGTATTGCCCTTTGTACTCTTCATCTGTTGTAATTTTGCTATCTAATGCATCCAGATGTGTATTTGAAAAAGTGGGTGGTAAATCATAATGACTTGCTTGATCCAACTGGTTAGATTGAAATACCTGCATAAAATGGTTTTGCCATTCTGGCAATGAAATGTTATTTGTAACACATTGCTTTTTGCGTAGACCTGAGCATGTCCTCAACTCTCCCCAGAACATTTTAGGGTTATTTACGCAATTAGACAGGAGTTGTGCCTTATCTGAGTCATACTTCTGGCGCTTAAATTTCAGTAGATCATTATACTCTTTACGTGCTTGAACATATGCCTGTGATGCTGAGAGAAGACACATATCAAAACTAAACAAAACAAACAAAAAACGCTGGGCTTTTTTTGTTAATCACTTCAGAAAAGTTTAGAGGAATCTGTTCTTGCACCCACCCCTTCAGCCTAATGGACACCTGTTCAGAGCCAGATAATCAGGTTACGGCAATTCTCGTTCCATAGTTGTCACCATCAATCTTCAGATCCAGTTGGCCATGACCAAGAATATCAAACAGTGACACTGACACTGAACAAGAATTGATTCTAAGATCAAAGTCGACAGTTTATAGCAATTCTTAAAAGCCAGACTAAAGTTCTAGAAGACCTACACTTATTATTTTCAACTTTTTACCCACCCACCCCCGACTCAATGCTTACCATAGCGTCTCATTTTTGGTTTTGTTCTTATTAGGGCCAAGCCTGAAAACACCCACTTACTCAATCCTTACCTTTGACAGTTGGATTTGTTACTCAACCCTACCCGCAAAAATAATTCGCCTTCAGACAGACAGCCTTTTCCCTATTTCACATAAACATGACACATCTCGAAACGAAAGCGAAGAAGATACTGAAAAGCTTTAGAAAGTGTAAACATAGAAATAGAATAGAAAGTGTAAACAGTCAAAAGTTACTACTTAATAATAATCCATAAGTATGTACAGTTTATGAAATGACAAAGTAA
>JAGGCT020000945.1:12500-17500 GCA_017654935.2 Phymorhynchus buccinoides
CATACATGTACTATCGCGATCACGCACACTATTATTTCCCAAACAGAAATATCGCCAGCGCTCAAAACGAGCAATTATGCTATTGAAATATACGGCAGACACATCTTTTCCATTAACCACTCCATGAAAAAAAAAATCCAGCATAAAAAAGTATCGCAAACATATCCACATCTGATGACCATAGTGACATACACAGCAGACCTATCTTCCTCTTTAAGACAATACGTACTCGAATTGATCCACAATGATAACTATTTCTCTCTTGTCATTTAATCCTTAGCCGTGATAGGCCGTCGTCGTGACAAAACACACAAATCAGTGCTGGGTGTATGTTACAGGCACTGTGTCAAATGTTCACTCAGTCAGTGTATTACTATTATGCCAGCTTAGTGCTGGTGGAGCGGACTCCAGTTTCTGGCCAGCGTGACGTCCCTTCACGGTTCAGGGAGCAAAGGACCAGTTCAGTTAGAGAACAACGCTCGCCAAAGACGCTTATCAGAAAGCACTTCACATTTGACCGTTAACATTGGTATCATTACTGTTATCAAAACCTTGATAGCAGTTAAAAAGGGGGTTAAAAATAAAATCTGTTCAGCATAGCCAAACCAAAAAACCAACACCCTAATGTTTTCATTAAATTGTTTCCATGGTTCAAACAGCTTTGACTAGTCAACCATTAGCGGTTAATCGTGAATTTTGCCGACAGCTTCCCAATGTCCCCATCCCTCTTTCTTAATCAATTTCTTGATGTCATCGTGTCACTGGCGTGCATGTGGAAAGAGTGGGTTATGAGTTGATAGTGTAAGTGATTGGGGAAGGGTGGGGGTGGGGCGTAACAGGTAGCTGAACTCTAGAACAACTAGTTTGGCACATGTATGAATACACACACTATTGTACACCAAAAAAAACCTCGTTCGTCTTGGGTCAATAGTCACATTAAAATAAAAAGACAGTGTGCCATAACGGCACGGGACTGTTGAGTCTGTGAGTATGATCTTTAACAATGACGATGTAAAACACACAAACACGCACGCACACACGCACGCGCGCGCGTGCACGCACACACTTACAGATTGTCAGGTTTGGTGTGGTGTGTGAACCATGTCGGGAGGTGAGACAGTCAGTGGAGGTCGTGACCCAGGGTTCAGCATCATAACATTTAATGAGTGACCGTGTTCCCAGGGTCATTGGCGCAGTTTTAATGTGATTCCCTGTCGTTTACTGTTAGAAAATATATGTGTATTTAACCAGCCGCGATGCTTCTTCTTCTTCGATCGTTCAGTTTCCTGTCAATTATGAGCGCAGATGAGTCATGCTGCCGTTATGCGCCTAAGAAATACGCCCAGCATGTCCGACTTCGGCTGGAGCCGCGAAGCGAAACTGGTTAATGTTTCCAGTGCTGTTTGTCTGTTCCTGACTATGTATCTATCTATCTATATAAGTTAACAAGATAATGTTCGAACAGAGGGACCTAGGAGGCTCACATTTTGCATGCGGATAAGTAATTAGGATATCTAGCCAAGTTCGAAAATGAAGGTCATAGGTCAAAGTCACTGGACCCGGAAATGCTGCCGTGCAGCTGGCTGATCTAACGTTTTCACGCTCTAGTTATGTTAAACTCTTGCATAGTATGGATATGAACATTTATTTTCCTCAGTATTCAACGTTTTTCGTCAAACAATAAATTGGAAAACAATGGCGTATGGCACAAACGCATATTCATGCCCACAAAACTACTTGAGCACATACTATCATACACACACCAGTCAGAATCCAGACGTAAAAAGCGTGTGTGCGTGTGTAAGTGCGCGTGTGTGTAAGAGAATAAGTGCATAATCACCCCCTTGACAGCTGAACAGACTGACTCAAATGTAGGCTACACAGACCCAAAATCGCTAGAACCATCGAGGATAGATAAATTTTCTTTGGTAGGGTTAGGGTAGACAAAACGAATCAGCGAGGTGGATAAAAAAAAAAGTACAAAAGATTGTCTAGGCAACACTCGCTTCTCTGTCTATTTCCACCTAGTCTATCTCTTGTACTTTTTCGGCCATCCACTCCTACCTTTACTTTCTTGGCCCTGCCAATCTCTGCCGCCTCATTCAAATGCCAGACCTATCTCGCTGTCTTCGTTCTGGTCTTCTCCCTGCACTCTAAGGCCAATCATCAGGTGGGACGTGGTACTAATCGCTGCAGAGATTCCTGCGGTTCTATCAGTAGTGTGCCAAAGCACCGATTCTACTGCAAATGGATTCCCTATCTACTGTACAATGATGCTGCCAGTTCCTCGTTTTCTTTGTCTTTCAGGTACCCCCCAACACACACCTGTCATGCTCACCTTTCTAACTTCTCAGTTCCATTAGCAGCATTTCCCCTTTGTGTGTGTGTGTGTGTGGGGGGGGGGGGGGGGGTGTCTTTTCTTGGCAGTGCACAAGGAGACAGAACAATGTTTTGGGCAAAACTGGTTGTTCTTAAATTCATTTTTTAGGATGCTTTCATAAGTGAAGTTCTATCTCCACAAAATATGTGCAAGGAACCAAAACAACTCAAAACTACAACAAAACCCTAGATAGTCAAACTAAACTCCAAAATAAACTTTTTGTGGGTACTACAAATCAATCTTTCTTAGTCTGGTCATTTACTCTTTCTTGATAGTCATGCCCTTCCTAGTACCAAATACCCCAAAGCCCTCATGGCCAAAAAGTGGGGATGTCCCCATGCAGGGCAAGGCAAGGCACCTCCATCAAGCATCAGCTCAGGTTCCAGAAAAGTTGTAAGTTAGACACCCCAGCTTCCCAGAAGTTTCCCCCTTTGTTATCTCCAGCCCCGTGGCGGTCATTGTCAGACACGACCGACCAGTTGGGAAGAAAGACCGCATGCAGGTTGGGCCAATCATTAAACTGAAATAAACCACAAACGGGCAGGTCATGCACGGTCTACCCACCTGTTAATAGATCCACAAAGCATGAAAGTGGATTTAAGTTGAAGCGTGTCTTGACAGTTGTGGCTTACAAGTCGGATGACACCCACCAGGTCGTCGTTTTTTACCTTCCTTTTTATTGTCACTCCAGCGGGTCATGTTCACCTTCGCACAGTTTCAGCTGTCCCATTCTCTACCATCATTTACTTGTCCCCAGCCCTATATCCTCAAACTCGCTTTCTTGCTTTTTATTTTTATTTTTACGTCCCTATCTTTTTTTTAAACCCATCACGTCTAGTGTGCGTCTAAAATCTCTCTCCCTTTCCCTCTCTCTTCTCCCTCTCTCCTTCTGTGTGTGTGTGTGTGTGTGTGTGTGTGTGTGTGTGTGTGTGTGCGTGTGTGTGCGTGTGCGTGTGCGTGCGTGTGTGTGCGTGTGTGTGTGTGTGTGTGTGTGAGTGTGAGAGAGAGAGAGAGAGAGAGAGAGAGAGAGAGAGAGAGAGAGAGAGAGAGAGAGAGAGAGAGAGAGAGAGATAGAGAATGAGTGCGCGCGCGCGCGCGCGTCACACACACGTGCGTGTGTGTGAGTGCGTTTGATTGGCTGTCTCTCTCTATAAGTGTGTTCGTCTCTTCTCTCTCTCTCTCTCTCTCTCTCTCTCTCTCTCTCTCTCTCACCCCGCCATTCATAGCCTATCCACTTTCTATTTACTAACAGAAAAATAATACTGTTTGATCCCACGTGAAAATACTGGGCAGGTAAGAAGAGACCCCCAACTGAAATCAGCTCTCACACTCTCAGCTTGCCACTCTCAGTTCCCCCCTTGACACTCCTACAAATGAATGAAAGAAAGAAAAACTTTAGGTGGAAGTAAAAGAAAGAAACGAAAAGAGGAGCACGGGGACAGTCACAACAACACGTTTTCCCTGACGCAGCAAAAAAACATATACCTTTCTCCTCCCTCCCGTCAAACGAACTCCACCCCAACCCCCTCCTCTCTCCCCTTCTCACTCCCCGTCCCAACATGTCTCTTTTCTTCCTCTTCCCTTCTTGGCTATCGTGTATTTTAGTCAGTTCACCCCCTTCAAATCCTCGCGTAGAAAATGTTCACTGAGAAGGAACATTCGGCCAATTTCGGAAAAGGGGTTGGGTTAGGATCAGTCTATGATTACTTTCATAAACCTGAAAGAAGCAGACTGTGAGACCAGGTCGTAGACATGAGGGGGTGACTAAAGTACATATTTACCTTCTTTTTAGTCCCCGACCCTATTGTTTTTGTCTGGTCCGTCGTCCGTCCGGTGTCCGTCCGTCCGTCCGCGTGCCTCCGTCCGTCCGTCCGTTTTTCTCAAAAACTATTCAGTGTATCATCATCAAATTTGGTATACTAGTTTGCCAAGATGCAAGCTATCCACTGATTATTTAGTTTTACATTAAGGTCAAGGTCGCGCCAGTTACGGCACAGTTGTCATGAATTTTTCTGTGCGCTCGTGTGCGCATGATCGCGCGCGCTCAAATCACGGGTCCGAACCCCAAGGCTATATATAAAAAAACTATTCAGTTACGTGCTGTTTTGATGCGTTTTTATGTAGTTACGTGCTGTTTTGATGCGTTTTTATGTAGGCTGTGTACAACCGACACATTCTGATTTCGGAGTAGCTCGGCGATGCTGCGAGGGGACTTTGCAGCCGCTCGGCGTTGCACTTGGTTGTTTTTTTACTACTAACCCAAACAAACCAACAATTTCAGCTATGGACTTTAATTGCAGCCGAGAATTTGCAAGTGAAGAAAGACTGCACGCTACAAAAGATTCTATATCATGCGCTAGCGCACCTGCTCACAAAACAACATACCTATTTGTTACAATGCTAAAACACACACACACACACACACACACGCACGCGCGCGCACACACACACGCACACGCGCGCGCACGCACACGAACATTATGGAACTTGCCAAAGCAAAAATCGCGTGTCTAAACTCACACAAAAACTAAATTATTTCCAGTTCAAGAACAAGACTTTCTTCTGTGAACCTGAAAGCAAACTTTTAACCCTTTCACCGCCAGCCATATTTTAGCCATAA
>JAGGCT020000945.1:22500-25000 GCA_017654935.2 Phymorhynchus buccinoides
ACCTGCCTCATATCACCTCCCTGACCACCCTCTCCCCAATCCCAATCCCTCCCGCATCAATCCCTCCTCCTTCCTCCAACTTTTTTTCAGGATGTCTAATCTGAAAATGGCAGATTAAACCCCTTTCATGCCAATTAATCTATGCGCCCCTTTCCTCCTGCGCCGTGGCATCATAGCTTGTTAGTAATAAAAACTGCATTTATTTATTCAGAAAAACCCGTCAGGTGTTTTTTTACACCAAGCGCAAGACCAAAGCAGTGAGTCACTCATCACCGTCAAGTGCATGCTTCAGTTACAATATTAATACATACAAACATTTATTAAACAGGTATAGATACACATGTATGCACAGCAAACACCATTCGTGGCTATTTGGTAGTTGTGGGATCATCTACATCATTCAGAAGGTAAAATGATTTTTTTAATTAGAATTTTAACTTGGCTTACAGAGAAAACATTAATAAATGGATAATTATAGAACAAAAGGAATTCCTAACTTCTTTTTGTACTTTATCCATTTGTGTTTTCGGATCTTTTATACGTAGCGCATCTGTTTTAGTGACCCCAAGATCATAAGAACCAAAACTGGCTGATAAAAAAAATACACAGTTCATTTGCAAACAGATTGAAAGGAGTGCTTGTTTGTATATTTTAAAGGAAGCTATGAGCGACTTAGATCTTTTTTTTCACCGCGTGCTGGTGCTCCGGTTGAGTGGGTCTAAAATATGGAGGAATCCCTTAATTTAGAATCCCTTCCTAAAAAGACAGTCTCAGGCTATTGAACGTGTCCAAAGGAGAGCAGCCAAACTAGTAAAAGCATTACGAAAATTAGATCATGGTGACAGGTTACATAAACTGAATTTACCATCCCTAAAACATAGGCGACTACGTGGTGATTTAATAAATGTTTATACATTTTTTCACAGGTCTGATACTACTAACATACATATAAATGCGACCACGATCAGATTCTGCCGTATGCTCAATGCTGACCCGGGCATGATCCAACACCACATTTGATGTCTCTTGTGGCTCTCTGTTGTTGGTGGATATAAGATTAAGATAAGATATATAAACATAATTGATAAATTATAATTATATAGCCTAGAATCTTAATCTCCACCAACAACAGAGAGCCGCAAGAGGCATCAAATGTGGTGTTGGGTCAGCATACGGCAGAATCTGATCGTGGATCGGTCCTTTTAGTTCAGTTTTATACAAAACTGACATACAATTACAACTAAATATATTTGTAGGCCTGGCTTGATTGTGACTTCTAACTGAAAACCAGTCTGGGCTATCTTGACCCGTCTACCTTAAAAATTGAACTCTAGTCTAGTAGTATTCCACGAAGTAGACCTAAATGATAGTATTGTATTACCCAAAAAAAGAGAGTATTTTTCTTACCTTGAAGAAGCTGCATTTGATGATGAACTAGAGATAAATCCAAACGCCACTCAAGTCTCTTTGTGAATATTTTTATACTCTAACTCATAAGCATACAGTCATATTACATCATCACAACATAGAACTACACAATAAATTGGGTACCTGATGACGTCAATGCTAACGTCATGAAGGTTAACTTTCCCTAACTTTACTCGACAAAAAGCTACGATCTCCGTCGAGACCACCGACATAATTATTAATGGCAGTTGGCCGGCAGGGAGGAGAGGAAGAAGGAGGGTGCACACTGGGAGGAATGGGGGGGTGGGTGGGAGGCGAAGCTGGAAAAGGGGAGGGAGGGATGTGTGTGTGTGTGTGTGTGTGTGTGTGTGTGTGTGTGTGTGTGTGTGCATAAACATGCATCGCGCATACACGTGTGTGACCCAGACACGCACGCGAATTTTTTTCCTTGAAGGAAAATATTAATTAAGAAATCTTATTACGAACTATGAATGCACAGGAAAGATCAGTCCCAGCAACTCCGTGTGCAGTTCGAGTATTAACTAATACTAGCAATAGTGTTAACAAATCCAGTTTTCAATTTGATCACAATGACGCAACACGTGTGTGCGAAGTAAATGCGTATTACCAAAAGGTAACAGTTAGTTTTTGGGGGGGGGGGGGGGGTGTAAATTACCTGCACGCTGTTGTTGATAAACTGGCTGCCAACATTAATTTATTTTTCTGACAAAAAGCACGTGGAAAACAGCTGGTGTGAGTTTGTGTATGTGTGTGCGTGCGCGCGCGCGCGCGCGAGTGTGTGTGTGTCTGTGTGTGTATGTGTGTATCAAGTCAAGTCAAGTCAAGTAAAAATGAGTGGGGGGCAGAGAAAGAGAGGGAGGGGGGGGGGGGGGGGGGGGTGGCAACGGAGAGAAAGCTGGGGGAGGCAAGCACACACACAAAAATATAAAAAAATATTTCCAAGCACATATGAACATGCAATGCATGTTAATCTTAAAGACCCCCCACGTCACGTGTCACATTCCCTCTTATGTTAGGAACAAGGAAAACACGTGAAAACCGTGATTTTGACACGTGACGTGGTGGGTCTTTA
>JAGGCT020000946.1:0-5000 GCA_017654935.2 Phymorhynchus buccinoides
ATGAGGTGACTATAACTACTAAAAATTAACCAGTTGGGCTACACGTTTTTTCCTCAAAGAGGAGGGAGGGAGGGAGGGAGGGAGGGCCAACAAAGGATACGGATACAGCACGGTTCCCATAATCACGATTCCCATAATCCTTTGTTCTCAACAAAATACCGCGAGATCTCCCTTCCCGGAATTGCTCCCGTAAAAAATAACGGTTCCCATAACCATTTCTTACTCTTTCTATCACGGTTCCCATAATCAAGGACTGATGAGGTGTTCACCGAATGCTGTCGTCTAGTTGTTGTCGCTTCAGCTACCACTGATGAACCTGATGAACCTGAACTGATGAATCCTTTGTTCTCAACAAAATACCGCGAGATCTCCCTTCTTGTGCTTACACTGTGCACTTTTGAATGACACACTGTGACCATGTGGGTTTTTGTGTGTGCGTAGGAGTGTGAGTGTGTGCCTGTGTGTGTTTTTATGTATATTTTATTCACTTCTTTTGTCACCATGACCATGTGGGGTTTTGTGTGTGTGTAGGAGTGTGAGTGTGTGCCTGTACTGTGTGTGTTTTTATGTATATTTTATTCACTTTGAGAGGAAACTTTGTTGAGTTGAGTTGAGAGGAAACTTTGCTGGAACTATTTGATGCTTGAGATTACGCTGTGGACCTTTGAATGACACACTGTGACCATGTGGGTCTGTGTGTGCGTAGGTGTGTGTGTGTGTGTGTGTGTGTGTGTGTGTGTGTGTGTGTGTGTGTGTGTGTGTGTGTGTGTGTGTGTGTGTGTGTGTGTGTGTGTGTGTGTGTGTGTGTGTGTGTGTGTGTGTGTGCCCGTGTGTGTTTTTATGTATAATTTATTCACTTCCTTTGCGAATTAAATATGTATACACGGCATTTGCTTTCCGTATTTTAAATTATGTGAAACGTGATGGAGAAAAGAAATACTGTTATGAGAACCGTGAATTTATAGGACAACTTTTTATCGTGATTATAGGAATCGTGATTCTGGGAATCGTGATTATGGGAATCGTGGTGCACCGAAGGATACAATATTTCGGTTGATCCTTAACTTTTATTGATGCACGTACACGTCTTAACATTATACTTGGTTTTGACGAATAAAAAAGAAAAGAACAAGGACGAGAAAAACAAGTGCAGTTTCTGTGGGACTCGCCACACTCTATTGTTCTCGAACACAATGCAAAACCCCACTTCAGGTGATACAAAGAAAAGCCTCATCCACTTTCTCCCCCCAATCCACCCCCACCCCCCCCCCACCCCCCATCTTGTGCCTTTTGTTTCAAGCTCACTTAGGATCACTTCTCTCACAAAACTCAGTTCGTGATAAACAAACAAACAAACAAACACCCAATTAAAACAACAGAAAACAAGTCAAACAAGTCAAAGTTTTTAATGAGGCTAGTCGTGTTCATTCTGCTGGGATCTGTTGCATGGTGTGGATGTCAGTTAGTCAAGGACAGTAGGGGAAGACGGGGTAAAAAGCGCATGGGCGGGTAAAAAGCCCACCCCAATTATCTCATGAAATAAAGAAAATTTCAGTCAAATTTGCCCATGAGACGAATGCTAGACATTAACGCTCGTCTCATGGGCAAAATGAGACTGAAATTTGCTTCATTTCATGAGATAATTGGGGTGGGCTTCTTTCCCGCCCATGCGCTTTTTACCCCGTCTTCCCCTAACTATTATTCAACTGTTCTATGCTGTCTTCTTAGGGATGCGATGCATGGATTGTGAGTAAACGCCTGTTCCGTATATTCTTGTTTTGTTGGTATTTTGGTATATTCTAGTCACAGAGACTTATCTCTGTGAAATTCGGGGCTGCTCTCCCCCGGAGAGCGCGTCGCCGCAAGTGCAGCGCCTACCCTTTCTGGGGGGGGGGGGGGGGGGGGGGGGGGGGGGGGGGGGGGGGGGGGGGGGCACACAGGGTGAGGATGGGGTGTGGGCACGCTTGGAAAACCTAGCTATCAATTTGGCCATACCAGGCAGCGGGATTTCTCCCTGCCCTTACCGACTTTCAACTGCCGTGGGATTTGTACGTGCGTAAAGCGCACGGGTCAGACTAGCTTTAAGTCCCCATCCGAAGGACTCGACGTTCAGTTCGATTTTCCAGTCGAACTAGAAAGAGAGGGCGAGGCCGGGATTCGAGCCCGGGTCACTCACGTTGCAGTCACGCATTACATTTGGCCGGCGAACGTCTTAACCACTCTGTGTAATCAACTGTGTTATATTTTGTGGCCTTCTCCTTGTTTCAACACAAAACACGTAGCAGGGGTTGTCCCAAAGAAGCAGGTGAAAAGATAAAGGACAAGAAGAAGAAGAAGAAGAGGGTAGTAGGAACAGAAAGCCTTGTCAGCTTATTCTCAATAAAGATCATTTTGAGTTGAATTGAGCTGACTTGACACAAACAGCACCATTTAAAAGACACACCGTAGACATTATGGGAGTCAGATCGGATCAGATCGAAACGATCTCCAGTCCATAACACACACACACACACACACACGCACGCGCACGCACACACACGCACACGCACACACACACGCACACGCACGCACGCACACGCACACACGCACACACACACACACACACACACACACACACACGAGCACAACAATGGATACTCGACAGCAGATGAATGGCTACTTAGTGGGATTAACTAAAGGACATGAGAGGTAGTTTGCTGCCGTGTGTCTGGAAGTGGGAAGGAGACGATGTCAGCGAGGTCATTGACAATGGTCAGTCACGGCTCGTGCACTGGCCAGCCAACCATGGGGGCCATCACGCGCTCTGCTGCCTCCGCAATCCGTCTTTAGAGGACCCAGGCCCGCCAGAGCGTGGCCCCATTTAGGGTCACCTGGCCGGCACAGGGCCACGGGACCCTCCTCACACGGATGATGGATAATTAGGTAATGAGAGGACATTAACTAAAGTCTTCTTCTTCTTCGCTTAGTTTTCTTTGGTTTACGCCTGCCTCCTGTAAGAACAGGAATACCTTGCAACCAGGAATATCTTGCGACTCGATCTCGCGTGTTTCTGTTATGTACATCGTGTCAGAATATAAAAACAAATCAATGCTGTTTTATATAATGAAGAAGATTTTAACTTTTTCACTCAACCTCAATGCCGTTTGTTTTCTTTTCATTCCAATAGTAAACCGCGAAGAGAGAAACGAATTTTGTTTTCTATACAGAAAACAGTATATATATTTAAGAGTATTGAAAGAGACCAGTGCTGTTTTCCTTTTCCTTGTATTATTTTTCTTTTCTACAGTAAACCAGTGCTTTGCTTAGTTGAGCTTAATGTATGATGAAAGAACTGAACAGAAAACCACAATGTCACAGTGTTTCTGTCGCCACAGTTCGGTCTGTTGGGATGGACTTTACGAAAACGATGTTCCAAGGATGAACCATGTTCTTTAAATTTTTTATATATTTTTTATTCATCTTCTCACATTTATTACATGGAATGGAGGAAAAACAAAACAAAAAAACTTAAGCTACTACTAGACATTCATTTTGTCTGTTACCATACAAACATAAGTTTTTGCTATTTGGAGTTCTAACAAGACAGTGCTTCTACCATGTTCTTTCACTTCACCCATACAACCCAATCTTTTACAAAGTTGAAATCATCCAACAACAACAACAAAATGTTTTCGGCTTTGGAGTCAATGTTTGCAAAACTCAAAAGGGAATAATTTAAGATCAACAATTGTAAATACAACAGTTTGTGACAACAAATTACACGTTTGATAATATGCAGTGCTTTAAACATTATATGTTTGATAATATGCAGTAGTTTAACTAAGTACCCTCTAGACTGCATGAGAGACCAAATTACCGTTCGCTTACCCGCAAAGACATTGTTGTTGATGGTGTTGTTGTTTTGTTTACCTATTCCCAGATAATAAAGGAGAAAACGTTTATAATATCGTGTTCTATTATTTTTTTCTTTTAAAGAAAAGAAATACCTTGCGATCCGTGTGTTTATGTGTAGGCTACTGGGAGCACGCTGATGCGCTCGCTGACTTTTAGGGATCGATGTGCCTAATTTATTTTCATTCAGCTTTTAATCTGGTCAGTGTCCTCACCCTTGACAAGAGCATCAGTCGCCCTTCCTTGTGCAAGCGCGTTTCACACGGTGCAAACGAATCTGTCTACGACGCTCAGTTTGACTCCTCAAAACGTTTGACCCTCTAGGTTGTGCACGAGGCAAACGGGTGACTAAAACAACAACAGCCGAAAGCTGTATTGTCGTGTAAGCATGGTTTCCCGTTAGCTTGTTTGGGTTGACACATTTTGTTCTTCCTTTTTTTCTTCTTCCTTTCTTTATGTTCTTTTAGTTGTTCCCAAAGCTAGTTAAAACAAAAGCAAAACAAAATAGGCATTCATTTTATGCGTGCTTTCTCTCTCATAATAATAATCTACTCCCCAATTCTCTCCACTCCGATTCTGCCCACTGTCAGTCTCTGATCACAAACACGTAGCTTACGTGTGTTTTTTGTTGCTCTCCTTTATTATCCTCCTATTCTCCCCCCTTCCATCCTCCAGCAACCCGATAGACTTAGTCTTATACAGCACTTGGCACTTGCCTCTCTCAGTAGCACGGAAATAGCCAGGCGAGCCGCCACGCTAGTCAACTGGCCAGGAGCTAAGGTCATCTTTGATGGTCAACAAGCCGCGGTTGCGTCATCAGTAATGTTGTTGTTTTTTGGAAAGGGTCCCTGTTTCTGAAGAGGAGTAGAGAGTAAGGGCAGGAGAAAGACACTCACACATAATAACAACAAAAACAACAACATGCCATATTTATAAGGCGTTTAATCTTGATAAAATCAAATCAAAGCGCGCGAAATACTTAAGTCATACACGCATTCAAACAAAAACACCAAAGGCTACAGCATTCAGATATGTATAATGGGGAAAAAGAGAGAAAGAAGTCTTCGATCACGGGAACAGATGAGTTTTCATGTTCGTTTTGAAGGCGG
>JAGGCT020000946.1:12500-15000 GCA_017654935.2 Phymorhynchus buccinoides
TCCATACACGGGAAATTTGTATCGGTAAAATTCAGAATTCTGAAAATTCCTGGGAAAATCCTGAGAGTAACAATAGAAGGCAATAACAGTTAGGGATTTTTTTTGTGTTCAATGAACCATTAGGGACACCTGCAAAAAACCCGTATTGTCATTGAAAGTTATGGTAAAAAATTTGGAATCCAGGAAAATTCGGAATTTTCCCGAGGTTGGGAAGATTCAGAATTCTCCCGGTAAAACATCGGAATTCCAAATTTTCCTGGGAAGATTCTGAATGTTCCCGCATTCCAAAATTTCCCGTGATGTTGGGATAACGAAACTATCGTTTCTTCACGATCTCCCTTTTCACTCCTTGCGCTCCGTCTCTGTTTGTTGTCTATCTGTGTCTCTGTCTTTTATGAATATATGAACGCATTGTGTTAAACCGTTACGGAGTTATTCAATATTGAAATGTGGCCGTTTCAGCCGTTATTTAGCCGTTACATTAGCTGTAGAGCGAATTAAGCTTAACTATTGATTGATTGTGCATGTCCTCTAACAGCACACCAAAAAGCTAAGCGGTATGATCATTTGCACAATATTTTCCCTAATAGGCCTCCGACTGTCTGTCTGTCTGTCTCCTTCACCCCCTTTCTCACCCCCCCTCTCTCTCTCCCATCATACTCTCATGTTCCGTTAGTGTACGTTGTGGGCAGGTGGTAAAATGGTGGTCCATGTTATAAACAACGTCGGTATCTGCTACCTTCCTCTGCCCCGCTGCTCAATGCCCAAATGATCTACATGTCTATAGACTCTGTCTATCTGTCTGTCTCCTTCACCCCCTTTCTCACCCCCCTCTCTCTCCCATCATACCCTCATGTTCCGTTAGTGTACGTTGTGGGCAGGTGGTAAAATGGTGGTCCATGCGATAAACAACGTCGGTATCTGCTACCTTCCTCTGCCCCGCTGCTCAATGCCCAAATGATCTACATGTCTATAGACTCTGTCTATCTGTCTGTCTCTCTCTGTCTGTCTCTCTCTGTCTCTTTCTCTCTCTCTCTGTGTCTCTCACTGTATGTCTCTGCCTGTCTCTCACTGTCTGTTACTCTGTGTATCTCTATCTCTGTGTGTGTCTCTCTCTATGTCTCTCACTGTATGTCTCTCTGTCTGTCTCTCACTGTATGTCTCTGCCTGTCTCTCACTGTCTGCTACTCTGTGTGTCTCTGTCTCTGTGTGTGTGTCTCTCTCTCTATGTCTCTCACTGTCTGTCTCTCTGTCTGTTTCTCACTGTCTGTCTCTCTGTCTGTTTCTCACTGTCTGTCTCTCTGTCTGTCTGTATGTCTCTCTCTCTCTCTCTCTCTCTCTGGATCTCTCTCGTCTTTCCCCCTACCTCCCTCCCCCTCCCCTCTCAGTTTCTCCTATTGTTCAGTCAAAAGTCGCCCAACATATTGATTGTGGAAGAAGAAGAAAAATCCCAACACCAACCAACAAAGAGAGATGGACAACGACCAAGTTAGAAAACTACAAACGAACCACAGACAATAGGGAGAACGGAGAAGGCGAGACAAAGGGCGAGTGAAGGTGCAGGGAGCAATAAATTCCTGACGCCTGACACCGCAGGAAAAGCAGGTGGGTGTAACCCGGGGTACCCTGCCAATGTAATCACACCGTCACGTGCCCAAAAAACAACAACAAGCAACTCTAGAGATCATGCGGACAGATAATCCAGTAACTAGAAAGCACTGTTACACGGGAACCCTCGACCAAGTGAGAAGACAAAGCAGGTTAGTAGGAAGTTTAGTAAAGGTCAAGATGTGCCACCCCCCCTACATTTCTCGATTAATTGTATTTTTCCGTTATTGCCTTTCTTACCATACATAAAGCTGTATTTTAGGAACATTTTCACCAAATTATCTTTTTGGAATACTAACCCTAACCCTAGCCCTAACCCTAACCCTACCCCCCACCCTATAAGACGGAAAAACGCAACGAACCACAACTGTGACAAATCGCGGTGTACTGCAGTACATAGTGGGGGGTAGGGTTAGGTTTAGGGCTAGGGTTAGTATTCCAAAAAGGTTATTAGCTAAAAATGTTCCTAAAATACAGCTTTATGTATGGTAAGAAAGGCAAAAACGGAAAAAAAAAATTAACCGAGAAATGCAGGAAATGGGGGGGGGGGGGGGGGAATTAAATCCGACCGGGGGGGGGGGGGGGGGGGCACATCTTTACCTTTACCGGAAGTTTCTACGAGGCGGTGGCGCCCTTCCGGAGGAGGACCTCATTCACTGTGGCTCCGTGACTAAGACATTATCGTCGTCAGGAAGGGGCCTAGTAGTTGGCATCCTGCGTATGTTAGCTCAGAACAGGCTCCATTTAGCTCCACCAAAGTGACTCAGCGGCAGTGCAGTGTCTCCTCTGGTGGTTGCCTCTTGACGACCTAACATAGATTATTAGCTTCCCGTGGACTGATAGATCCGAATTCCACGATCTGATAAACCAGGAATGTGGCTGCGAGTTGGGA
>JAGGCT020000947.1:0-2500 GCA_017654935.2 Phymorhynchus buccinoides
ATTTCATAGTTAACACACATAGTCCACAACACAACTGGACTCATTCAAGAACATCATAACCTCTTCACACGTGAAGGTATGTACTGGCATTCTATTGTATGAGGATGTGCAAAATCAAACAAGTCCTTCGAAAAAACAAATAACTATATGAAGGCACTTGGCCGATTTGTGCGACGAAGGGATACCCAGCACAATTGTCAAGTTCTTGTTTGGCGAAAAGCATATAATTGTTTTGACGAAAAACATTATTTGGTAAGAAAGGTGGAAAATGCTTTCCCCACACGAGGGCACCAGCCACAGTGCAGCTAGCATAGAAGTGGAGGGAGCATGAACGTCCCAGCTGCCGCAGTGCTCAGGAACAACGAAAGCAGCGAAGACTTGGTCCTTGTTTGTCGCCTTCGCTCGGTCATGTGGGGACATTAATCAAGCCACCTCTCGTCACGTGACCCCTTGACCCCGTGTCATCAGTCTCCTTCCGTTTCCGGGTAGGGGAGATTACCAGATGGGTGATGTGGGCGAATTGTGAGGATGATCGTTAAGTGTTGTTATTGTGACCACGAATACAACACTACTAAGTATCGCAAACATAAGGTATTTAGTGGACAGCAGTCTATGTACACAGACAGTAATAATTCATGCAAAAACAAAAACACCATTCTGTGTATTGCACGCTCTGACTACTACTTTCACAACCAGATGCATGAGGCACAATTCTCTGTTTGGCAACAGCAGTTGTGTTAACAAAAACAAATGTGTACAACAAAAGGGCACGTCAAGCATCTGTTAATTAATTAAGTAATTAACAACAGTCGTCAGTGGAGCGAACTCAGCTGGCCTAAGAAACAGCAGAGGTAACTTAGCCACAACAAAATCCAATCAACAGCCACACTACGCGCGCAAGCATATCCTAACGAACACACATATTTAGCTATAAATCTCAAAAGCATCTACAGCTTGCGTTTGAAGACAGAATTAATATTTTAACAAAGGGGATCAATTAGGGCCTAGGATTGTTTTTCTATGCAGCCTTAGCGCAGAGACTAGCTGGTTAGAAAGAGCGCAGAATGCTTTACGCAGTGTTTACCCTGGCATTGACCATTCCTTTACAGCTTCCACTGCCGCACTTCTGCAATAGGAGACACAGCACACCGTCATCGTCAGATTATTACGTGTGAACGGAAAGATCAGGGCTATTGCACTTTAATTCACCTCTTACAAATTATTATTGCACAAAGCTGGGCCGAACCAGAAGCCTATACAGACAAAAACAACTACACCCCCAAAAAAGAAACCAGCACTGGCTTTAAGATGTAAATAAACCCAGGAAGTACATGACTAATCAGCACGACATTTACAGAGCCATTAAATCACTAAATGATTATCACAGCAATATTCTAAGTACACAATAATAAAAGCTGACATTATTTAAACTAACATTGCATAAAGAACCAACTGTGAAGTGAAAACGCTATAAAACACATTTAATCATACTATAATCATAATAAATTTGATGACTATTCTGAAGCAGGTTGACTAATACAGCAAAGGACTCAAATATTGTACATACAATAATGGTCATAGTCCAAAGTCTGCCCCCTACACCCATGGACTTAACCTCTGCTATTGTTGACCTTAAGCTGAAATGCGACGGTACCTTGCGGAGTGGGAGCGCTGTCTCTGCCAGCCCGGAGGTCGGGCTCTGAGGTGAAGGGAGGGCCCTGGAACACCCGAGCCACCACCACCTGTTCCAGGAGACCCTCTTCAGAGGCACACCGGCCCTGCGATCGCAGCTTCTCCAGACGATGGAGGTCGGGTTCAAAGGTGGAGAGAAGCTCGTGGAAACTGCGGGGTCGTTCAGGGACGTCATCATCTGGTTTGGTCCTGGCGAGCACTGGTCGTGGACGGAAGGTGACTTTGCTGGTGGCCGTGACAGTGGCTATACTGGCGCTGCTGTCCGTGCTGGGAGCAGTGTCAGAAAAGGCAGCTGGAGGTTCTGTGAAAGCCATGTTTCGTTGTGGGCTGCTTTCCGAGGTACGGTCAGGACTAGGCTGTTGACGCCTGAAGGGATGGAAAGGAGGCTTGTTGCTGGGAGACTGGGGGCTGCTCACACCTTCCCCTTGATTGCCAGCGTTCTGTCCGACACGTTTCCGTTCCGTCGCCGGACTTGACTGAGCTGACCCTATGTCTGCTCTGTGCTGCATCAGTCTGGTGATCTCCGCAGGCCGGACGTTGGAGTTCTTGGGGAAAGTGACGGCGTCATCGCTGCCAATGTCTGCGCTCAGGTCCGGAGCGCTGCGAGTGTGCAGAGGGTGACTTCTCCTTAGCCGCTCCTCGTCACTGGAGCTGAAGAGCTCCACCATCATGGCCACGCCGCGCCCCATCCTCTGCTTGCCTTTCTTCTCACGGCCCTCGGCAGAGCTCTCCGAGCTGGACACCTCAGCTTTGGAAGTCGGCGTTGCTGATGCGGACATGGTGACAGACACGACAGAGGAAGTGGTTG
>JAGGCT020000947.1:7500-22500 GCA_017654935.2 Phymorhynchus buccinoides
CTGTGACAATACGTATTAGACGCTTGGAACGTGCATGTTTGCCCTGTGACAATACGTATTAGACGCTTGGAGCGTGCATGTTTGCCCTGTGACAATACGTATTAGACGCTTGGAACGTGCATGTTTGCCCTGTGACAATACGTATTAGACGCTTGGAACGTGCATGTTTGCCCTGTGACAATACGTATTAGACGCTTGGAACGTGCATGTTTGCCCTGTGACAATACGTATTAGACGCTTGGAACGTGCATGTTTGCCCTGTGACAATACGTATTAGACGCTTGGAGCGTGCATGTTTGCCCTGTGACAATACGTATTAGACGCTTGGAACGTGCATGTTTGCCCTGTGACAATAGGTTAATAACATCCATTTTAACTGCTCTAAACAAACTCATCTTTTTATTGTTTTCATCTACTCTTTTTTCACCTTCGTATTAGACGCTTGGAACGTGCATGTTTGCCCTGTGACAATACGTATTAGACGCTTGGAACGTGCATGTTTGCCCTGTGACAATACGTATTAGACGCTTGGAACGTGCATGTTTGCCCTGTGACAATACGTATTAGACGCTTGGAACGTGCATGTTTGCCCTGTGACAATACGTATTAGACGCTTGTGTTTGTTGCATGAAATCATTTTGGAGATTATCCTTTGGCAGGAGGTTAATTGTTGTTGTTGTTGTTGTTGTCGTACACTGGCTTAAATACTCCAGGGATCATCCCAACAGCCGAAGCACTTGAACACTATGGTACAAATGCACCACATTACGTGTGTGAACGGTTTTTTTTATTACCCCGCCACGTGAGCAGCCACACTCCGACTTCGGAGGAAGGAGGTTAATAACATCCATTTTAACTGCTCTAAACAAACTCATCTTTTTATTGTTTTCATCTACTCTTTTTTCACCTTCGTATTTAAGAAATGTGTTGTAAGCCTATTGATGCATTTTATGTTACGTGCATGGAAGAACGATAACTGACAATTTAGCAATTCATTGACATGATAAGTGTCTGACTGCTAGTTCAATCATCCAAAGAACGGAGACACTCACTGTGTGTGTACATAGTGTTACGGTTGCCGCATTACGTGTACTGAAATATTGAGCACCCTGCTTAAAACGCTTGCAAGTAAAAACAAATGCAACGCCGAGCGGCTGCAAAGTCCCCTCGCAGCATCGCCGAGGTACTCCGAAATCGGAATGTGTCGGCTGTACACATACATAAAAACGCATCAAAACAGCACGTAACTACATAAAAAGGCATCAAAACAGCACATAACTGAATAGTTTTTTTTATAGCCTTGGGGTTCGGACCCGTGATTTGAGCACGCGCGATCATGCGCACACGCGCGATCATGCGCACACGCGCGATCATGCGCACACGCGCGCACAGAAAAATTCATGACAACTGTGCTATAGACCATTCATCAAGAAATGTTGTGAAAAACACTGCATTAAAATACATGCAAAACTTCGCGAGATATTAGCGATTATGTGTTTCGGGGTTTGAACCCGTAACTGGTGCGACCTTGATCTTAATGTAAAACTAAATACATCAGTGGATAGCTTGCATCTTGGCAAACTAGTATACCAAATTTGATGATGATAGACTGAATAGTTTTTGAGAAAAACGGACGAATAGCCGGACGGACGGAGGCACGGACGGACGGACACCGGACGGACGGACGGACGGACGGACACCGGACGGACGGACGGACGGACGGACGGACACCGGACGGACGGACGGACGGACCAGACAAAAACAATAGCTCCCCGAACCTTCCGCTCAGGGACTAATAACTTGAGCAGATTTTGCACAAATAAAGTTACAAATGTTCTCATTTATTTCATGACTTACTGGAATACAAACTAAGTAAGTACATATATGTATATGGTTATGATGTATTTTGTTGTTTCAGATAGCCTAAGTCTTAATTTTATATAACTGGCTCATAGTTTTTCAAGTTAGTGCTCAATATACCTCCGCTTCCTTTACTGGTGATGGTGGTGATGATGGTGATGAGGAAATTGAGGAGGAGGAGGAGGAGGAGATGAAGATGAGGATGGTATTCAAATTGATGATACTGCTAATGCTGCTGATGTTGCTGATGGTGGATATGTCGAATAAAGAGAAGAGATGGTTACTGGAAACCAAAGTCCTTATGGTCGCATTAGAAGAAAAAAAAGCATTTAAAACGATTTTGATCGTTTTAATATATGCCTACTATACTACGTGTCATCACAAAGACTATATAACAAGCTAGCATCATGAAATATTTCAATATAAATTTTTTTTATAAGATTATTTAAGCAAAAACACTTAGCTTAAGCATGATTTTGGTCTTGATTTAAGGTATACAAATGACATGGTAATGATGATCTTATCAGCTTGAATGTGCTACAAAACTACAAATGTACCAGGATATATTCCCCCGTACACATCAACACATTGCATGCACAGCCTTGTAACCACCTCTCCCTACCGCTAACCACCCTCAATCTCCACAACAACTAACGTACCTGTCTGAGAGAGTGCGATAAAACAAACATTTGTATCACACACACCTACTCATAATAATAAAGAAAGATACGCAAGAAAGTAAACCACCACCACCCAAAAAACAAAACGATTGGTAAATCATATTATAGCTTCAAACAAAATGAAAAAGGTGAAACCTAAAAACGGAAAACTATTAACAACAAAATCAGTATTACCTGAGTTAGTTTGTCTTCCTGCTGGGAGGGCCTGGCGGTGACGGCGCTGGCTCTCTGTGTGGGGGCAACCACGGAACGCACCACCGCCTGGGGAGGAGCCACCGCCACGGGCTTGGACATGGCCAGGGACGATGACATCATAGACTTGGCGGGGATGTAACTCCGCACAGGGGGCTCCGGTTTGCGCCGGTCCTCCTCCACCAGCCCCGTGCTGAGCAGCTTCTGGCTGAGCAGGTGGGGGTCCAGATGGTAGTGGCCTGTCGTCATCCCCGACACCGCCATGGCGGGCGGGGCGGGCTTGGCGCTGCTGGAGAAGGTGACGGACACGGGCTGGGCCAGGGGGTGGTTGGGGCCGGGCTGGGCCAGGGGGTGGTTGGGGCCGGGCTGGGCCAGGGGGTGGTTGGGGCCGGGCTGGGCGGGGTTGTCCCACCTCTCCACCTGCCCTGGAGGGGCGCGGGTTCTCTCCAGCCTCGCTCGCAGGATGTCGGAGCTCTGAGCTGGTCCCGGTGAGGAGCGGAGCGAGTCGGAACTCTCCGCCGCTGTTCTCCTTTTGGGGCTGAGGGGCTTCCTCTCCAAGGATGTGCGGATGTCTTCCAGCACCTCGTCCAGGGCGCTGGGGCCGCTGTATTTGTCGGCGCTGCTGCCTCTCTCCAGACTGGAGGTCTTGCCCCCGGAGTAAGGGTCCACACTGATGGTCAGAGGGGTGATGTTGGGGGTGTACAGCGACTTGGAACGTTGCATTCGCTCCTTCAAGGACAAGGCCGAATGGTGCAGTCGTTGCTGGCTGGGCAGGGTGGCGCTGTGTGGCGACTCCTCCACGGGCTGTACTGTGCTGGGTTTGAAGGTTTCCTCCGAGGCCGACAGGTGACCTCCCAGACTGTTGGGATCAAAGCTGGTCATCTCCTCGATCTCTTTCCAGAAAGGGTCCTCCGAGAAGGGGATGGTCTGCAGGGTGCGGGCCTTGACCCGTTCTATGCTGACCACGTTGCCCTGCGTGCTCTCCATGTTGGGGGACCACACCTCCATGTCTCGGATCCTGTCCTCCAGGCCTGTGATCATTTGGGACCAGCTGACATCACCGCTCTCTTTCTGCGTCGGGGAGACCTTGGCCACCCGGGAATCAGGCCGAGACTCGTCTTCGGAAGTTGTCACTTTGCCTTCGTCAAATCGCCGCCGTAGATTACTGACGGACTGGTGTTTGACCGACGTCATTTCTTCTATCTCATCCTGGTATCGTGACAAGCGATGGCTGCGTTCCGGGGTGTCCGCGGCCTGTTTGTCGTCGTAGGTCAGGGCTAACTGCGGGGCTGCCGAACTTCTCTTAGCCTCTGAGCGGCTCCTCTGATTGGCAAGCATGTGCTGCCGCAGTTGGTCGGCTGACATCAGGCCCCCTGGCGGGTACACGGTGGACGAGTGGGAATAGAGCTGGGGCCCTTGGTTGGGCAGGTCGATGTAGATGGAGCTGGTGGACTGGGAGAGTTGAGGGCCACTCTGAAGGCCCGCGGTAGGGTCCTGCACCACCTGAAAGAACCTGTGCAGGTTGGTCTCCCTGGATATCACCCGGGCATCAGGTGCCATGTGTAAACTGGGGTCAGAGTTAGCCGGCTTCATGCTGACCAAGCTTAACTGCTGGTCGTGGTTGGGTGGATTAGCGGGCACGCGCTCTTGCTGAGCCATGCGCAGGGACTTCCTGATTTCACTGGGCATCATGAGAGAGTCCCTGTCGCCCTCTGTCCTCTCCTCTATGGGCGCGAGCGGCACAGGTTTCTTGGTCTCACCCCCTGCGCTGGCCTCAGGCTGCTTCATGAAGGTCTCCCACTTTTTAACTCGCTCGGCAACTTCGATGTCGTACTCCACGTCAGAGAACATGCCCTGGGGGTGCTCGGCTGTCAGATTCTGGTCACTGACGTACCCTCGTCCCGGCACGTTGTTGGGGTGCAGGAAATTGCCTCTGTAGATGGGGGCCACGATGGCAGCGTTCAGCTGGGTGTCTGATTTGGACACGTCATCTCTGTCAAAGTGTTCGCTGGTGGGTCTAGAGGATCGTGTCCTGCTATCGTAGGAGAGCTTTCTCTCCACTCTGGGCACCACACCAAACGTGTAATTATTGTTCACACACTGCGCTGAATCTGACCACTGATTTTCTTCAGCAATCTGAATCTTAGGCGTCGGCTGCATGGTTGACTGGGGAGAAAGAGACACACGAAAATGCAGTTCACTTTTGTTGTTTTGCACTGGAGCGGGAACCTGAGTTGTTGTTGGGGCATGCTGCTGCCCACTGACAGTCACCTGGGGTTTGTTGGCCGGGGCAGTCGATTTACGAGGATCCGGAAGGCTGGAAGACCGGGACACGGGCACTTGTAGCTTCTTGCTTCCACTCTGCTTGAACTCTTTTTCGAGGTACTGAATATTCGATTCAATAAGTTCATCCAGGGAATCTTCACTTCGAAACCCCCCATCTTCTCTGCCTCGTGGACTGAGGGGTCTCTTGGTGTCTTCAAAATTCTGGGACAATGGCCTGTCTATGACTCGCGAAGATCTCAGTCTGAGTTCCACAACCTCGTTAAACTTTGGAGTCCCAGACTGACGCTGGTTAGCCGGTGGCTGGTATTGCAGAGCAGTGCCTCGTTGGACCTCTAGCACATCCTTGGAAGGAGGGTTAACCTGAGCATAAACACGCCCTGATACTACTGCTGGTCTGGTGGCAGCGCCGGAACAACTGGACGTATCCACAGCATTGTTGGCACCATCGTAAATGGAGTCTGCTGAAGGAATTCGCACTGAAGGCCTGAACCTCCGCACATGGACCTCTGGTGAGCTGTTGTGCATGGCACGACCGCCGACTAGAGGCTCTGGCATTGTGTAGAACTGCTGATGTGACGCCATGCTGCTAGGAGAGGCGGCTTCCGTGAATCTGGAGTCCATGATGGGCCTGACAAAGCCTTGCCTGACTGGGGTCGGCGCTTGTGGCAAGGGACTACTGCCCTGTCCCTGTCCGAACCTGTGGTGGGCTGTGGCAGGGCGAGGAGAGACCATCACGGCTGATTGCCTTGGCGTTCCTGTCTGGTGCACAACCTGTTGGTGGGAGGGCTGTCTGGCTGCGGGCTGGGCCTGCATCACCACGCCTGGCCTGTTGTAGGCTTGTGGCTGAGCAGTGGCAGTCTCCTTGACGTGCTGGTTGACTGGCGGAGCGTTGGCCTGTCTCGTGCCTTGGTCAGACATGACGGCAGATCCTGCACGTGCTCCAGAGCGCCCCCAGCTGTTGTGGTCTGACGCAATCATCCTGGAGTTGTCGGTCCTGGCTGGGGTACCCAACGCGCCTTGCAACGCCCGCTGGCGGAGCCTGGAGATGCGGGACTCCGGCGTGTTCTCTTCGTCCGACGTCATGGCGATGTCGATACGCTTTTTGCGCATCTCCTCCAGTTTTTGATACTTGCTCTTCAGACTCCCTGAATTGCTCCCGGTGTCGACTCTCTGTCTCTCCTGGCTAGCGGCAGGCAGCGGTGTGCCCTCTGGAGACAGGTAGACCCAGCTCTCTCTATTGGTGTTGCGCTGACCCAACTGTTTGTAACCATTAGCGTTGTCGGCACCGCCGTGTCGCTTCTCCGCCTTGTTCTTCCTCACTTTACGCACCATCAGCGGGTTCTTAGTCCACTGCATCCGGTCCGACTCCGAGTCCGAGTCTGAGCCAGAGGCGTCTGGGTTGACCGGTCGGTCCGCGTCATCGGAACCCAAGGGAGACTCCTTCTCCGGCCTGGCCCCTCTCCGGTCGAAACTGGCTGGGCCCTGGGTGTGGTGGTTGGTCCGCCGGCTGGCGCTGTTGGTGTTGCTGACCGCGCTGCTCACGTCCATGGACTGCGTCACGCGCCGCCCCGAGGGGCCCTCGCTCCGGGAACGCCTCTTCATGTCCCCGTCCCCGTCCCCGTCTCTGCGTTTCTCCCTCCGGCCCTGGCGCATCTGCACCCTCCGCTCCGCCATGACGGGCTCCCGGGCAGGCACGGGCGGAGGGGCCTCGGCCGGCTGGAGGGGCTGCTTGGGCTGCTGAGGGCGGCGCTGGTGGGGCTGAGAGGGCTGCTGATGCAGGCTGGGCTGTGAGGGGGGTGGGGGAGGTTGCGGCTTGCTGCCAATGCTGCGCAGCTTCTCGTCAGCACTCTGGAACAGAAACGAAAACAGAATCAAGATAGTGAGGGCACCAACTGATGATGTGAAATGTTGGCATTGATAGAACTGGTCTCAAGTCAAGCCCTCGCCTATTTCTTCCCCCTCTTCTCGTCCCCTACTCTCTGCTTTCTTGTGTATCTATCTTGCATAAGCGCACATACACATGTATGCAAGCACGCATACATACTGGAAGACATACAAGAGAGAAAGAGAGAGAGAGAGAGAGAGAGAGAGAGAGAGAGAGAGAGAGAGAGAGAGAGAGAGAGAGAGAGAGAGAGAGAGAGAGAGAGAGAAGAGGGAGAGAAAGAGAGAGAGAGGGGCAGGCAAACAGACAGACAGAGAATACGAATACGAATATTTAATGAGGTCGAGGGTAAACGGATAAGCTCAAGCTTCTTTACACCATGCCCTCGAGGGGGAAAAGAAAAGCCAAATAACAAGAAAAGGAAAACAAAAAGAAAGTAAAAAATGCATAAAAATTATAGAAAATAACAACAGGCATGTTCACAGTAAATTGAAGACTATGGGAACATTGAAGGGAGATAGGTGGAGAGAAAGAGGAAGAGATACAGGCTGGCAGACGGATAAAAAGCATAGAGCCAAAGAAATAGACAGAGCACAATCAGACAAGTTAAATGATAAAAGAAACGTTGACACCAAGTGACAGACATAAACAGACCAAGTGAAAAGAAATACTGAAGAAATAATCCACTCAGAATTCTACATTTTTAATGACGTTTCAATGCTGTTTCTCTGGCCAGTTTCAAAAGGCAGCTCTTCACAGAGCGACTGCCACGACTGTCCTTAAAACAGGAACAAATTAACAAGGTGTGGAAAGGTACCTGGGAAAGGGAAACACACGACGTTTCGAGTCGTAGACTCTTCTTCCGGTGTGGCTTGAGAGGACTTGGTTGCAGTATTTGTAGTTGATTTATTTCAGGTGAGCACAGTTCAGTTGGCAATTCGAGGGGGTGGGGGGGAGGAAGGAAGGTATCAGTCACCCAACAAATCTCTACCCTTAGTGTCCTGAACTGTAATCACTGCCCATTTCTGCTGTCCCTTCTCACTGATACCTTCCTTCCTCCCCCCCTCCCCCTCGAATTGCCAACTGAACTGTGCTCACCTGAAATAAATCAACTACAAATACTGCAACCAAGTCCTCTCAAGCCACACCGGAAGAAGAGTCTACGACTCGAAACGTCGTGTGTTTCCCTTTCCCAGGTACCTTTCCACACCTTGTTAATTTGTTCCTGTTCTAAAAGGTACAGCAGTCACTCTTCTTCATTCTTTTGTCCTTAAAACATTGCAGCTATCAAAATCCAGCACACCTTTAACAATCAAAAATAAATCCAAAGCCGTCGTCATCATCATCATCATCATCATCATCATCATCACACTCTTTATTCTGTTAGCTTGTCTCTTCATATTGTTATGGGCCAGACGTCTACATATTTTTTACTTTTCTCTCTCAGAGGTTTTAGAATGTTTTAGAAGGTTTTGTAACAAATGAATTCATCACTTAATTTTGGGTTTCATGTTTTTTTTATATAAAGATCAATTTTGGATTTTGGTTATGAAAATATGCTTAGTAAATGAACGTTCTGTGTGATTCTGGGTTTTATGAAGCATTTCTAGGCATAAGCATGAGGGGGGCAGCCTTTCCCCAGCCTGTAGGCAGACTTGCCCCGCCTTGGGGCAGATCCGCCCTGCCTTGGGGCAGATCCGCATACCTACGGGTGGGTGTGCTTCGAGCAGCATGCAGAAAACGCCTTTTGTGCTTTAACTGAATTTTCTATAGACGTAATGTTGTCCATACATTTACCTAACTATTGGTTTACAAATGGAGCTTCTACGTCAGTTGGCTTGTCATGTTTAACGAGAAAAGCTGAAAAGTAGGCGGACCTGCCCCGTTATCCCCTACTACAGTGAAGATGCCTTGCCAGGGGTAAATCCCCACTCGTACTCTCTCGGCCAAAGGGGCATCAGGACAGCTGGCTTAAAGGAAGGTCCCCAATGGCCAACTAATCTCTTTGGTTGCAGCGTGTTGAACACTGCAGCGAAGCGGTGCAGTGCAGTGCAGTTGTAGTAATGAGAAGCAGAACGGGATAGAAAGAACCCATCTCAGCTGTGGAGATATTGACGCTAGAAAAACAGTAATCACATCTTTAACTGTCTTGTAATGAGTTATTTGGTTAAGCTGGCTGTGTGTGAATGTGTGTGTGTGTGTGTGTGTGTGTGTGTGTGTGTGTGTGTGTGTGTGTGTGTGTGTGTGTGTGTGTGTGTGTGTGTGTGTGTGTGCGTGCGCGCGTGCGCGCGCGTGTCGCTCCCTCTTTCACAGAGAGAGAGAGAGAGAGAGAGAGAGAGAGAGAGAGAGAGAGAGAGAGAGAGAGAGAGAGAGAGAGAGAGAGAGAGAGAGAGAGAGAGAGAGAGAGAGAGAGAGAGAGAGAGAGAGAGAGAGGGAGAGAGAGAGAGAGAGAGAGAGAGAGAGAGAGAGAGAGAGAGAGAGAGAGAGAGAGAGAGAGAGAGAGAGAGAGAGAGAGAGAGAGAGAGAGAGAGAGAGAGAGAGAGAGAGAGAGAGAGAGAGAGAGAGAGAGAGAGAGAGAGAGAGAGAGAGAGAGAGAGGACAAATATTAAAATCACCCATTACGTATATGTTAGAATATTTTTATCTGGAGAAATAAAAGCGAACATTCCTTAATGTTTCTATCATCAAATATCTGATTATCTCTCTATGGGGGCTTTCCCCTATGGAAACCCCCCCCATTTAATTTAATTTAATTTAATTTAATTTAATTTACTCTCTCTCTCTCTCTCTCTCTCTCTCTCTCTCTCTCTCTCTCTCTCTCTCTCTCTCTCTCTCTCTCTCTCTCTCTCTCTCTAAATAGTTCAATAGTCGTCTTGTTTCTTCATTCACCGTCGCTACCATCTATCTCCATCATCTGTATCCAGGTGGTCTGATTACTGCCCAAGAAAGGAGTAGCAAAGTAGGCGTGAGTACTACGCTCTGTACTGTCTCTAGTATAGTTTATAATAGTTCTTCCCTTTTCTAAACTTATCTATTGTGCATCTTATAATCCTAGTAAGTAGCTTATGCTGCTATTATCTGATATTGTTAAAATGTCAATTGATTAATGGTCTAACTATGATTCATGTGTGTGAAAGGAAATGTGAAAATGTTGATGTATATTTCATGTTGTGATCGTTCTTTGGATTTGTTACATTTGATTGTTACATTGTTAACTTTCGAATCATTTGAGTTTGTTTTGTAATGTATTCATTTATTCACTTCTTATTTCATTACGTTAGAGGACCTGATGAAAAGAAGCAGTTATATATGCTTACTCAGTTTATCCTCATTAAACATTTCGAGTTCGAGTTCGAGTTATATACACAACGTGTGTACTCTGCACCTGCTTTTTTCTGGCACTCTCTAAGGGTTAAATCGGGGTAGCACCGAAGAGCCATATCTGCAGAATCTTGCAAAATCAGGAACTCTTCTAAGCACGAATCGTTCTGTTTTATCTACAGGTAGGCTACAGCTTGCGCTGCGCTTATTTTGACTCGATAAGTCCCATAGTTTATCTTTTTTAATAAACTCATCACGCTTGCTAGAATGTTGTTATTTTGTTGGTCCGTTTAATTTCCTGTCTGACTGCCTGGTCGGTTAGGTATATTGTGGCTGTCTCGGGGTTTCTCTGTAGGCCTGTATACTTATGTATCCAGGCTCCAAAACCATAGACAAAACATTCATGCACGAGAACACTGACAAGAGATTCCAAAGATAGACATAGAGTCAGTGTGTGTGTGTGTGTGTGTGTGTGTGTGTGCGTGCGTGCGCGTGTGCGTGTGCGTGCGTGCGTGCGTGCGTGCGTGCGTGCGCATAGACCAGCGCCTTGAAGATCAGTGCTGTGCAAAGGAGGCAAAAGACATGGAATTGACTCCGTCCTGTATTTCTACAATGCCCTAAGCACATTGAGTGTGACTGAATTGAACCTCTCTGATAAGCGCATGATCAAAACATTAACCCTTTCACCGCCAGCCATTTTTCAGCCAACAAATACCATTAATCTTAACTGGGTAGAGAAAAAGTTGCAATATTAGGAATTCCTCTGTGACGTGCATAATATGAGGCCTATCCTTACCTCCCAAAATAAGGAAAATAGGGTCTTCAGATAACAGGCCCTGATTTGGTGTCTTTTAGTGACATGGGTGTTAAACCATTGTGGAGCATGAATTGGCGGCGAAAGGGTTAATGTGCAAACACGTCATGGTTAATGTAAGAAGGGAGTGCGAGATGCTCGTAACAGATTAATAATAATAATAATCATAATAATAATAATAATAATAATCATAATAATCATAATAATAATAATCATAATAATAATAATAATAATAATCATAATAATAATAATAAATAATAATAATCATAATAATCATAATAATCATAATAATCATAATAATCATAATCATAATAATCATAATAATAATAATAATCATAATAATCATAATAATAATCATAATAATCATAATCATAATAATCATAATCATAATAATAATCATAATAATAATCATAATAATAATAATAATCATAATCATAATGGATTTTCGTTGCGCTCTTTCTCCAAAGAGCTCAGAGCGCTTACAAAGTTAACTTTGATTCAATTTTTGAACAGCTTATTTTCGTCAAGCCATTACCAAACCTCTATTACTAAACCTCTATTACGCGGATAATGCGAACATAGCCATCCCTGTTGCTTTTGCAACCCAGGTAGGCAATATAACGAGATAAACGTTTTGTTTCTTTGGGCTTTAACGGATAACTGGCTTCCCCTAGTAGTACAGAGGTATGTAAAGCACGACAGGAAAATAAGGGTGGTCTATTTGTAAAGCTGGCTATAAATAGTGCGCTGGCAGCTGGATGATAGGGACCTCTGGCAACAGAAAAGGAAACATTGACAGAAAAAACATCCCTGTTAAGCTAGGTGTCCATCTGTGTTCTACCGAGGACCCAGCATGTTTGACAATCGTGTGAAAGGTAGCACACGCCTTGTTGCTTTTGACTCGCTGACATGTCATGCACACAAGCGGGTCTGCTTGTTTTGGTCTCCCTTCCCCAAGACCCAAACAACACGGGCGACAGCAAAGCAAACGCGTACACAACGCACGCCAGTCGGTGCGAATGACATGGCAGCAGGTGTGAGAAAAACGCAGAATGAAACAAAGCAAAAATGCTTTGTATTAGCCAGGACACGAGATGTACACCGAGCTTTACTGACGTAGGTAGGCGTGTGCTGGTTAGGGGGTGGCCAGAGGTGGCTCTCTGTGCATGCAAGATAGTGTCATGTTGGGGGTGTGCCTGCTGACTGAACTCCGTTACTATCATCGCACACTGATTCATAGCGGCAGGGAAAATGGAAAATAACAATGAAAGTGAGTGTGTGTGTGTGTGTGTGTGTGTGTGTGTGAGTGTGTGTGTGTGTGTGTGTGTGTGTGTGTGTGTGTGTGTGTGTGTGTGTGTGTGTGTGTGTGCGTGTGCGTGCGTGCGTGCGTGCGTGTGTGTGTGTGTGTGTGTGTGTGTGTGTGTGTGCGTGTGCGTGTGCGTGCGTGCGTGTGCGTGCGTGCGCGTGCGTGCGCGTGTGCGCAAAAACCCTGAAAGTCCGGGGTCCAGGGGTAATATCCCTCTGCAGCTGAAGCAAACATTGATTTATGAAGGTATTTTAGTTTGCTTTTACCACAATTTATACAAATGCTTATTTTAAAGTGTTTGAAAAATACAGTAGACACACAAAGATCTTGTTTGACAAATAAAAAAAATGGGGAACTTTCTTTTCTGGTAAAATTCAAAAACAGGAAATCCTTGTTTGCCTTGAAACGTTGCACTCTCTTGTGAGAGGGGGAGAGAGAGAGAGAGAGAGAGAGAGAGAGAGAGAGAGAGAGAGAGAGAGAGAGAGAGAGAGAGAGAGAGAGAGAGAGAGAGAGAGAGAGAGAGAGAGAGAGAGAGAGAGAGAGAGAGTATGTGCGCGCGCGCGCGTTTAAATGTCACTTTTATTCTGTTTAACTCTTTCCGGTTCCTCTTGCCATTGTGTAAATGATCTTTGTTCAGTATGTACCCACTGCTTGTCATCTTTATGGGTGGTGGTGGCAGTAATGGGAAATGGCGGTATGGTAGGGGAAGACGGGGTAAAAAGCGCATGGGCGGGTAAGAAGCCCACCCCAATTATCTCATGAAATAAAGAAAACTTTCAGTCAAATTTGCCCATGAGACGAATGCTAAACATTAACGCTCGTCTCATGGGCAAAATGAGACTGAAATTTGCTTCATTTCATGAAATAATTGGGGTGGGCTTCTTACCCGCCCATGCGCTTTTTACCCCGTCTTCCCCTATCGTAGTTGTGGTGACTGTTGTGGTAGTATCATCCTTACCACATTCCTCGGAAGAAACTGTTCAAGCTTTCAGACAAAACGTTGAGCACATTAGATAATCACAGTGGCTAGAGGTAGGCCTACGACATTCTTGCAACACTCGGACCATGTTCAGGGATAGTAACTCTTCCTAGTCGAATTGTAAGTCAACAAAATGCATTTTATTTTATTTTCGTATAATTATTTAACGCATCTGGGTAAGGAATAGGGCTAGGGATAAGCAAAGGGAAAAGGCAGAGTCTCGAAGGCAGAGTGGCAGATTAGAGGAAGTTGCAAGCACATAACTTCCATAAGGTGGGGGAACTATTTTTTACGAAAGACCCCCCGGTATCCCCACGGTGAGAGATGGGGTTTAAAAAGAGAAAAACGAGTAGATCAGGCAAGAGGGTAAATAAGGAGGCTGATGGAGGGGGGAAGGGCTTGAAGTCCGTGAATATGAAATTTCACGTGAAGATAACTTATGTTGATGCACCGAGCCTTTAATTACAGGAACCACCGCCACCACCACTACTATACGCCACTCCTTCCCTCCGCAATCATCCTAAAGCTCGCTCCACACACTCTGGTAGCACATACAGAAAACAAGGCGTTGGCCCTTCAAACCAGAAAGCACTGGTACTAGAGAGGTTAGTCAATTTCACACTCTGGTAGCACATACAGAAAACAAGGCGTTGGCCCTTCAAACCAGAAATCACTGGTACTAGAGAGGTTAGTCAATTTCACACTCTGGTAGCACATACAGAAAACAAGGCGTTGGCCCTTCAAACCAGAAAGCACTGGTACCAGAGAGGTTAGTCAATTTCACACTCTGGTAGCACATACAGAAAACAAGGCGTTGGCCCTTCAAACCAGAAAACACTGGTACTAGAGAGGTTAGTCAATTTCACACTCTGGTAGCACACACAGAAAACAAGGCGTTGGCCCTTCAAACCAGAAATCACTGGTACTAGAGAGGTTAGTCAATTTCACACTCTGGTAGCACACACAGAAAACAAGGCGTTGGCCCTTCAAACCAGAAATCACTGGTACTAGAGAGGTTAGTCAATTTCACACTCTGGTAGCACACACAGAAAACAAGGCGTTGGCCCTTCAAACCAGAAATCACTGGTACTAGAGAGGTTAGTCAATTTCACACTCTGGTAGCACACACAGAAAACAAGGCGTTGGCCCTTCAAACCAGAAATCACTGGTACTAGAGAGGTTAGTCAATTTCACACTCTGGTAGCACACACAGAAAACAAGGCGTTGGCCCTTCAAACCAGAAATCACTGGTACTAGAGAGGTTAGTCAATTTCACACTCTGGTAGCACACACAGAAAACAAGGCGTTGGCCCTTCAAACCAGAAATCACTGGTACTAGAGAGGTTAGTCAATTTCACACTCTGGTAGCACACACAGAAAACAAGGCGTTGGCCCTTCAAACCAGAAATCACTGGTACTAGAGAGGTTAGTCAATTTCACACTCTGGTAGCACACACAGAAAACAAGGCGTTGGCCCTTCAAACCAGAAATCACTGGTACTAGAGAGGTTAGTCAATTTCACACTCTGGTAGCACACACAGAAAACAAGGCGTTGGCCCTTCAAACCAGAAATCACTGGTACTAGAGAGGTTAGTCAATTTCAATGAGGTAAAGACGCACGCTAGGCAGACAACGCACACACGGTCATAATTAGGTGATGACAAGATGACAAGATGCTAT
>JAGGCT020000948.1:0-15000 GCA_017654935.2 Phymorhynchus buccinoides
AGGCTGGAATGGTTTGCTATGGTTACTCAAAAAAAAGGGGGTGGGGGAGGGGGGATCCAACTGAGATATGACCGTGGAAATACTGTAACAAAGAGCTCCCCTTTAGCCCGTATCAGACCCTGGGTGCAAGATTAACCCTCGATTTTCAGAGGTTGGCAAAGTAACTCCGTAAAATAAAAACTTGACGTTATCTCCTGACATGCCGACTTCACAACAGTTGGCGTCGTTTGTAAAAGTTGAGTAAAGCTTTCGGTTAGTCACCCCCCAACCCCCTCTTGGATGTACTTTCTACCTGTAATGTTCTCTTCATTTTATCCCCTGGGTTTTTCTCTTGCTTTCCAACAATTTTACGGTTAAAACAAAATGACTGTGGATTAGTCTTGGTTTGTGTTTGTTCGTTTGATTTGCTTACCAATGTTACTATTGGGAGCGAACCCTAAAGCGCAGCTCAGCAGCATTGACATCATGGCTGAGATTGGGAGACGAATTGCATAGTAGTCCCAGATGCTACCATCTTCAAGAGTGTACAGGGTGTACACTGAGTCAGCACGGGTAGCAGTATGTGAATTAGGCTAAACAGCCAATCGTTTTGGGAGTGTAGTCTAATTCACATACTACTACCCCGTGTTGACTGTCTAAGACGCGCTCATGATCACACGCCCTGGAGTGTTTTAAGGGTCCAACCCACTGCATGCCACTGGATCCAACTGATTGTGACGATGTCTGTGAGGCATGATTCTCGTGAAATAGTCAAATGAATAAGGGGAAGGAACTTCTCGTAATTAACTCTCTTTTACCAAAGTTATTTATGTGAAATACTTCCGTCTAAACATCATTCTACTATTTCCGTTCCCTACTCTCATGTAGACCCCAACACACGAATCACATAAAGTGTCTGATACTAAAATGCAGATATTTCATCAGATTCGTGTACGGGGGGCTACATATAGTAAGCACAACTAGTAGGATTTCATCAGATTCATGTAGACAGTAGAATTTAACGAGAATCATGCCTCACAAATGTCACAGTCTGATCGCAGTCAGATTGAATCGTATGCAGTTGATGAGCCCCTTTAGTGGACGTCCAACTGATAAGAACATTATCATAAAGGGAATCCTGCTTGAGATAAAATTTAATACAATCCTTCTACAATCTTAATTTTGCCACATTTATTTGTGCAAACATTAACAGTCATGAACAACGTTTTATGCGCTTACATTCAAACCCTTTGCACAAATACAAGAAGTGTAGATTAGCGTCCAATCGGTCGTAGACCCTTATGGACGGGCTGTACAATTAACGGTTGGGTGGTTTTAAATACCATGTCCACAACGTCACAGCCCGAGGCTTATATCCAGTTTTCCATATTGTTTTATTTTATTTAGGTCATTATTCACAATATCATAACCCATGTATCTTCTTAACTCCCATGCCCGAGGAATGCCCTGAAGTTGACGGTGCACGGATGACAGATGCCTTCCGTGGACATCCCCGAGCTTGATGGATGCGGGCAGCAGGCTGTGTGACCCGTGGACGGGCAATAAGGGATGGTCCGGAGCTGGGCGTCATTTGTCCCGCCAAGCAAAACGCAGCCTGTTCACACAACACACAGCCTGACAGCCCAGGTTGTAGGGGCGGAGTGTGAAACAATGTCCGACACAAAGAGGGCCATTCGTCTCTCCACGCTGTCCACACTCTCTCCCTTTTGTTCCCTGCTGGTTTATCACAGAACAGGCAGTTTCCGTGAGGTTTTGTGTCTGCTTGCTTGTCGTCGTGTTGGCCACACCATATTCGTTCTCCTCCTTCCCCGTCCCCAGCCAGTTGAAGTATTGTCGCCTGTAACTGACTCGCGATGCCGGTGGCTCTCTCTCCCTGTCAGCAAAGGGCCACCTGTTCGCTTCATCCACGCCTCCTGCTGGGCCATCAACAACGCCTCTTTCACTCTCACACCGTGCTGCTCTTGCTCCTTTACTCTGGCAGTTTGTGTTGGAATCAATCAGTCATCGGTTCAGCAGTTGAGTTCTGCATCAAGAGTTACCATAGGATCTATAGAGGGTGGAAAAAAGAACGTGTTTTGGGGGTATGACCTTTGTTATTTCAGAAAAGACTAAACCATGTCGAAGTTTGAGTAACCCATGTTTATATCGATAAGATTTATAACATAAGCGGGGCAACATGGCGAACGTTTGAATTACAACCACATTAAATCTCCTATCTTTGTGTGTGTGTGTGCTTCTTTGTGGCGCATACATAAATACATAAACAAACGCTGGATTTTCTTCTGCGATAGACACATTTTGTTCTGGGTATAAGTTATCTTTTTGCTGGACGGTCATATCCTGATCTATTATGTTGTTGATTCGTCAAAATTAAATTTATTTTATATTTTCCTTGCAAATGTTGGGGTGGATTATAGGTTATACACATTAGGAATGTGGAGCCAGTTGGTGACTGATAAAGAAGCGTCTCACTTGTCAGCTTGGGAAGGACATATCTGACTGTTGCTTTTTTTCTCTCTCTCTAACAATCGTTATCCAATGTTTGCATTCTGAGTTACGGTGCGCCTACTCAACCATGGAGAGAAACGAGATGGTAATGGAGGGCCGTCACGCACCTACGCAGTAAACCCCTATCCTACTTCTACTTTCCTCCACCACAACACACGTATACAACCCTTTTCCTTATCTCCGTGAAAATCCTTCTATCCTTGCTTCTTACATCTTGTCTTCGGGTACCTACTCTTCGGACGTGTTAGCTTCATTTCACTGGCCTTCAACTGTGCGCCGAGTGTTTAGTTTTAGAATGCTTAGTTAAACAAACAGCTAGACCCCGAGGCTTACCAACTTACATGGGGTGTCGCTACGACTCGCTGAAGTGTCTGTGCTTGTTCCTCTTCAGTGAAGCCTTGGCCATCAGGGACACAATGGTTGTACAAACACGAGGCAGGGAGGGGAGAGGATGAGCGTGTCCAGCTTTGTTCCCCGGGCACAAAGAGAGATGCACAATCCCAACAAGGCCAGTCTCACTGAAGGTGACAGAGGGAAAACATGTCGCGCTGTTTGGTCACGCGGCTCGTGCCAGTGGCTGTAAACACCTTTGCATCTTCAGTGGTTACAAGGCCACCCAGGTATCCTCAAATGCCTCAAATGCCTCAAGATGCGATGCTGGGAAGGAGGAGGGGGCGGGTAGATTGTTTCCCTACCTTGAAAGGAAGGTCGTGCATATGCTATAAATCGATTATACGGTTTTGTCAAGTTTACCACTCCCAATACTGTGCACAACATGCGTTATTCAAGGTATGGTTTTCCCCCGTACTATTCATAAAACAACCTGCATCTTTTTAGGTTTGTGAGTTCAGTGCAAACTATATAACGCTCCACGGGTTTACCTCTTCTATTGTAACTCATGCTATTTCAGGTCTACCTCATCACATTCTATAGAAAACATGCGTTTAATATTGTCGCAAGGTCAAGTAATTATTATTATTATTATTATTATTTATTAGTAGTAGTAGTAGTAGTAGTAGTAGTAGTAGTAGTAGTAGTAGTAGTAATAGTAGTAGTAGTAGTAGTAGTAGTAGTAGTAGTAGTAGTATATTAGGTTGTGTCATTGTTGTCGTCAGAAAATTCTTTTTCAATTCACAATTAGTAAATGGCCAAAGAGCTGAGAAAATAAACTTAACATAAAACATCGGAGTGATACATGATAGTTACCTTTCGAACAGTTTTGGACCATCTAGGTTCATTCAAAATGGCGCTCTGCAACTGCTTCTTTCTATACACTTGAGTTTGTTTATTATTGGTCACGTTTTAGCCACAGACATCTTATATCAACACCATTCTGTTTGATAGCTTTTCACACTTTTGACTCTTAAATTACAGGGTATTCTGTCGTTAAGAACCATTCGGTTCGTCCTTTTAACTTTAAATTTATAAAGCTATTGAATGAAAGTGGTTAAATAGAATCCTACCATGGTGGTCTCATAAACTGAACCTTTAATTTCAACAGTAACGGACAGAGAGCCCTCGCGGCGCACAGCAAACGATCTCATTGACCGACGTTGAAGGGATTGAACTGGACTGCAATGAGAAGCAGTCGTCAAACAAATGAGTCGCCGAGTGGCAGCAAAGTTCCCTCGCTGAAGACCTTGACCTTGATGGATACTCATTCAGAATGACCATTAAGTTTGTAAATGTCTAAAAAAAATGTGTGGTTGTAAATGAACGGTTACAGATGGTGCTGTAGGCAGACTATAACCGTTGTGACCTTGACCTTGCTTGTACTCAATATTCAGAATTGCCATAAAGCAAAGCACCAGCATTCCACATTTGAACATTGTAAGTCCAACGACAAGAAAGACATGGCCACAAGAAGAAATTTGTTTTCAAGATCAAACTTCAAGTTCAAGGTCAGCATGATTATAGTGTTTGTATGATGCCTTTTGCGTACCGTGATGCATCACCACACTAAATGTGAGGCAATTCCATGCAGTAGTTCTTGAGATACAGCCTTGGGGTTAATCCCATAATTTGCAAGCATGCGTGCACGTGCGTACAAATGCACAGACAAATCCATGATTATAATGTCATAGCCCTTTCATCCGAGAACGCTGTGAGGAAAACTGCATTGATATACATGCAAAACTTCGCGAGATATTAGCGATTAAGTGTTTGGGGGTCGAATCCCTTATTGGCATGACCTTGACCTTGATATAAAACTAAAACAATCAATTGATAGCTAATAATTATCCACTTATGCTTGTACACTAAAAGTGATTGAAACAGACCTAACGGTTTTCAAGAAAACGCAGCCAACGAACGGACGGACGCACGCACGGACGGACAGACGGATGAAATAAAAACAATACTTCCCGAAACTTCGCTCGGGAACTAATAAGTCGCCGTGTCTTGAAACCTCTTTCATTTTCTTGACTTCTCTTAAGCACTCTGCTAAGGTTAGTGACAAGGGTAACCGTGACCAGCAATGGGTGAGAATTGCTGGCTGTGGGGAAGAACAGGGGTGCTCATTACCTTGATCCCGTACAAAGCTTTTCGCCTTTTAGCAGCGCGCTCACCCCATCAGCAGCGGCCTGGACTAAAGCCAAAGGCCTTGGGGGCGGAGTTGAGGAGATCATTCTGCTGATGACTACCTTAGCCGATGGTCACAAGGTGGACAGCTCTCCCCTGCACAGGCCTTGTCCTTTTCTATCGTTGTCCACGCCGGGTCATCATCCCCTTGGGTAGTAACCACGATGCCTTTTTATCACCGTTGTTTGGCTGAAAGGGAGAACAACTAAGCAAATAGCCCGCAGAGGAAAAGGGAGTAGAGGATGCACACAGACGAAAGGACAAGACAGGGGGGGGGTGGGGGTAGGATCAAACACTACAAAGAATGAGTCTCCCCCAAAGTTGCTGGGAACACAATCATTACCCCTTCAAGCCTTGTCACCTCCTTTCTCCAGACTTCATTAGCAGGGGATTTGGGGGAACTGCGGATGGGGCAGGTGTCGGGTTGCGCTCTCTCTCTCTCTCTCTCTCTCTCTCTCTCTCTCTCTCTCTCTCTCTCTCTCTCTCTCTCGTTCTCTCTCTCTCTCTCTCTCTCTCTCCTCTCTCTCTCTCTCTCTCACTCTCTCTCTCACATCTCTCTCTCTCTCTCTCTCTCGTCTCTCCTCTCTCTCTCTCTCTCTCTCTCTCTCTCTCTCTCTCTCTCTCTCACTCTCTCTCTCTCTCTCTCTCTCTCTCTCTCTCTCTCTCTCTCTCTCTCTCTCTCTCTCTCTCTCTCTCTCTCTCTCTCTCTCTGTTCAGTTTGCGGGAAGCAAGTTTTGTGTTTGTTTTTTGCTTATTTGTTTTTCTGCGTGCAGCCCATGCAATTGGCTACAAGTTGATTTCCCTTTTTCCATTTGTGTCCTGTTTTCCACCACTCTCAGTGCTTCGCATCCATTTCTTTCACAGTCTGTCTATTTTGATCATAACAACATCGGAGAAACTTTTACTATATTCAAATGGTCATTAGTTTCGTGAACAAAATAACACATTTCTAGCTTTAAACAGGTTTGTTTGACCTTTGTGAAATGATTTTGTCTTTCTTACTCAACATGTTTAATGTGTCGCGTATCATTTGCCTTTTAAGATTTTTACCATAGCTGACAGATCCTTAGCATCATGATATGCAGGGCGTGTTTAAATGCAAGTTTTCCCCTATTGCTTAAAAAAAAAGCAAATTAAATCATGAATAATGTTTGTAGAGAATCTTGATTGTTTTATAACTAGGATTGTTCAACAAATCTTTTAAATATGATCATTGACGTATGCCTTTTGTTGTGCGGTCTCCATCCACTCAACCAACAGCATATTGTAGTTTTAAAGAGCACAGTATAAGTTATTTTTGTGTTGTTTTATATCGAATAAACATGTTAAAGCCAAATGTACAAAGCATAATGGGGCAGTCTTGGTGTTGTCTTCGGAAGGTTCACCAGTCCACAGTTTCAATTCATTTTAGACAAAGTTGAAATAACTTTTTTCATAAAAGGGTCTTTTTCCCCCCTTTTTTCCCTTCCTTTCCCCTCCTTCCCCTTTTCTCCCCTCTTTCTTCCCTTTCCCTTCCCCCTTCCCCCCCCTTCTTCCCCCCCCCTCCCTCCTTCCTTCCCCCCCCCCCTTCCTCTTCTCTTCCTCCTCCTCCCTCCCCTTCTCCCCTTTCCCCCTTCCCCCCTCCTTTCCTTCCCTTCCCTTCTTCCCCTTTTTCTTCCCCCCTTCTTCTTCTCTTCTCCCCTCCCTCCTCTTTCTCCCCCTTCCTCCCCCCCCTCTTCACCTTTCCTTTCCCCCTCCCCCCCCCCTTCTTTCCCCCCCCCACTCTTTCTTCCTCTTCTTTTTCTGTTATTGGCCTTCCCCGTCCCCCTTTCCTCCCCTCCTTCTTCTCTCCCCTCCCCTCCTTCTTCTTTTCCTCTCTCTTCCCTTCCCCTTTCTTTTTCCTTTTTTCTCCTCTTTTCTTCCTTTTTCCCCTTTCTTTTCCCTTTTCTTCTTTCTCTCCTCCCCTCCCAAACTTCTTCTTCCCTCCCCCCCCTTCCCCCCTCCCTTCTTTCTCCCCTCCTTCCCTCTTTCTTTCCTTCCCCCCCCTCTCTCCCCTTCCTTCCTTCTTTTCCCTCTTCTTTCCTTGTTCCCCCTGCCCTCTCTTCTCCTCTTCTCCTCTACCCTCTCTCCTTCTCTTTTTTTTCTTCCTCTGCTTCTCTCCCTTCCTTTTCCTCCTCCTTCTCCTCATCGTCTCCCTTTTCCCCCCTTCCCCTCTCCCCTCCTTACTCCCCCCCTCCTCTTCCGCTTCTTCCCCCCCTTCCTTTTTTTTTTTTTTCCATCTCTTTTCCTTCCCCCCTCCCTCCTTTCCCATCCCTTCTGTTTTACTTTCCCCTTTTCCCCCCTTCCCCCCTTCTTTTTTTCCTCTCCCCTTTCTCCTTCCCTTTCTTTTTTTTTCCCCGCCCCTTTTTTCCTCCTCCCCCCCTCCTTTCCTTCCTCCCCCCCTTCCCCCCCTCCTCCCTCCCCCCCGCCTCCTTTTATTGGAATACAATGTACATGCCCATCTTCGGAGGATTCTTGTCACAGTTGGAGTATTGACTACTGTGCTGTGAGTGTTGTAATCTAGAGAGAGACGTGTGTTGTTGTTGTTTGTATGTTGCTAATTTGCATGTCTAAGAGGTGGATAGTATGAACCTGTAAGCAATATCACACTGGGTTGTTGTTTTTGTAGAGAAATATAACAAATCGGGATTTAAAAAAAAATATCTAATGCATAATTTTTTTTATAACAATTTAAGCAGAGAGGAAGCAACTCTCTCTCTCTCCCCTCTCTTACCAATCAGTCACATCTTTCGCTCTGCCGAATAACAATTTTGAGCAGGAAGAGACTTTCCGTTTGCAAGAATAATACTTGTTGTAATGATAAACACATACACACATACGCGCGCTCGCACGCACACACACGCACATACACACGCATGCACGCACATACATGCACACACACACACACACACACACACACACACACACACACACACACACACACACACACACACACACACACACACACACACACACACACACACACACACACACACACACACACACACACTATTATTAAACTGACTAAGAGATGCGTAACTGTTTGCCTACACCGGTCCTTTTTGTCTCTTATCACAGACAGTTCAGATGCTTTCTGCTTTTATACAGCTCCTCGTGAAATGTACTTTAAAACAAAAGAACAGCTTCATAATGATCTATTATCATTGCACCGTTAGCTGTTGCCAAACGTTTGAGGTTAGCGGAGGGTTGATGGGACAGGAACCGGAAGTAGAAGAGGAAAAGGAAGATGGGCACGGGGACGGAAGTAGTGGCAAAACGGGGCTAGTAGCTTCGTAGGCGACTCGCTCGCTTGAACCGTTCTGTCTGCAGTGCTCGTGGCAAGGACAATACGATGCAAACATTTTGTCCACTTGTTTGTTTGTTTGTTGTCGTACCCTGGCTTAAAGACTCCAGGGATCATCCCGACAGTCGAAGCACTTGAACACTATGGTACAAATGCACCAGCTAGGGATGAGAACATTACATGTGCGACCGTTTTTGATTACCCCGCCACGTGGGCAGCCACACTCCGACTTCGGAGGATTTTGTCCACTAAACAGTTTGGATTAGCGATCAATCCACCCATTGCTTTCTTGTTTAATGCATGTGACAAAAGAAAGTGAGGCGATAACAGAACTGCCCCCCCCCCCCCCCCCCCCCCCCCCTAAAAAAGCAAAAAAAAACCAAAAAACGACCGCGTAGAAAGTTGTGACATTGAACCTGTTAAAAGAAAATCCTAAATAAACTTCATATTTATTTGCAAACTCAAAATCCACACAAGATGACGCAGACTAATTATTGGTATAGCACGTGCAATCTCCAAGGATGTTTTGTGACGTTTGGGGCGCTTTCGGGGAGAAACTTGCAAAAAAGTAGGGGGCTGTATATTTGGGGCCTGAGCGTTCCTTATGGTGGACGCCTATGCAACAGTCACAGAATTTGGCCTTTGCAATTTGACCTGGGAAGTGGTTGAGCAGCACGAACATGAAATGGACGGAGTGGCTACTAGGTGTTCTGTGGCGTAAGAAGCGTGTCAAACACTCAATGCGAAGACTCGATAGGTATGTATACTTTTCGAAAAGTATCTTTATTCGGCATGGCTCGCCCCCAAAAGAATCGAGTGTTTCCGAATTTTGCCGAGTATCTCGAAATGAACACATATCAATTTGGAATAGGAAATTAACTGAAACTGCCCTTGCCAAAGCAACACAAATTATTTGTCGGGAATCAAAACATATTTAATGTCAGGTCATGTTGGGGACAAATTACAGTTTCGTGTTCCGTTTCGTTTGATATCCAAGCATAATTTTTTATGCGACTCGTTTGGCACAGTTCGTAAATGTGAGTTTCGATGCAAAGTATGTAGACTATACTTTATCTCTAAAAAAGGATCCATACTTAAGTTTTCACAAAGTAGCAAACAGATCGTTCCATTTGGAAATGAGCGTTGTTTTGTATCGACACTTTTCGAAAAGTATCGAGTATTTGCAAACGAGTGTTTGACACGTTTCGCACGCCAGAGTGTTCCCTACGAACGTCTACCTACTGGACAGTGTGGATTAGAGTGTGGTAGGGAGAGTGGTCAGTTGTTCTTTCATTTTCTCCACTATTGCCCACACTTGTCCGTGAGAGGGGGGTAGGAGGGGTGCTGACATGGCTGCAAGTGTCCCCTACACTAAAGGGACACCACTCCTGGCAGCGGTGAAGGGGAGTTCAGCGACTTGTCAGCAGGCCTGTGGCATGTTCGTGCTGAAGTACACGGGTAGTTGACGGCTTGGAGGACTTTGGTGGTATTGTGAAGGAGGCGGCTTCGTCCTGCCAAGGTGTCAACGCCCGTGTTTTTCTCTCCTTTCTTTCTCCAATGTCTCCATTATGGACAAGGTAGTTAGTGTACGGGTCACGACAGTAAGCAGTGACTGGTCGCTCTTTACAGACCGAAGGCATTGCACAGCTAATATGCAATGGCACCAAATAAAATAGTTTCCCCTTTTATTTCATTTCAACCTTACCTTGCTTGTCCTGTCTCCGCGCCTTTATATAAATGTTACACACACACACACACACGTGCGCATGTAGGCTACGCACACACGCACAGACATACAGAAAGTGACACAGAGTCTGGGAGATAGAGAGAGTGACAGAGAGACACAGACTAGATAAGAGTGAGAGGAAAGGAGAGAGTGAAGGAACTACCTAAGCTTGGAAATAGAAACATGAGAGAGAGGCTGGGAGGGAGGGTGAGCAGAAAGAGAGAGGGGATTAATTCTTTTTAACGTACATACATTTTGATAATACTAGTGTTAAAGTTGGATGATTGTGAAGCTTTTAGCTCGTCACAAACGCCGAAGGTAAACAAGTAGCCAGCCAGGGACACGAAGAAAAAACCCCTGGCTATTGACCACTGCAACTAGGGTTATTAACGCTCCTGACAGCGAGAGTTACTCCCTTGTTGGTCAGTATCCAAAAGGGCATTAACTCTTGCAGAAGGCAGCCATTCAGTGGCCTCAAATAGGGTCATTGGTGAGAGTTATTCCCTTGTTGTGTCAGTACTCAAGCATCTACCAAGGCCATTCACTCTTGCAAAAGGTGGTCGTTGCAGTGGCCAATTGGCAACTGATCCCCTTTCAGAACCTGAAACCCCCAGCAAAAAAAGGCAGCTGGCTTCTTTCCTGTCCTGCCCCAGTAGCTGACAGGTCGCGGAGAAATGGTTTTTGTTACTCACTGCGGCAGTCTTTTTGGGGGTCTCAAGGTGCCTGTCTTTGGGGTCCCAAACAGCATCGTTGTCAGATTGTGCCCCTCATTCCTCCCATTACCAGCTATACTAGCCCCTGCTAGGCATGCCTGAGGGGGTCTCAAGGTGCCTCTTTGGGGTCCCAAACAACATCGTTGTCAGATTGTGCCCCTCATTCCTCTCATTACCAGCTGTTAGCCCCCTGCTAGGCATGCCTGAGCAGCAAAGCGTGCAGCCTGGGGCCTGGGATAGAAAGGAGGGGGGACTGTTTTGTGTGCCGTGCCGTAATCATCCCTAATCTCTGCTGACTTCAATGCGCTATGATCCGATGAACGTGGTCGCTGCCTGTCAAAGGGGCTGCTTGGCTTTCTGGTTCGTTTTGGGGTTTTGGGGGGGTTTTTTTTTGGGGGGCAGCATGATTACACGGACGGTATATAATAGCGGCCCTACCCTGTGGTTTTCTCGTGCCTCCTCTTACCCCTGCCCCCTTCCCCTCCTCCACCCTCCGCGGACAAACCGACGCACAGTGTCTCCTCGTTAGTTGATTTCTCTTCCGATGCTCCACCCGTGGGAATACCGGGGGGACTTTTGTACAAATAGTTTCCCACCTTCCGAAAGTTCTGTGCTTGTAACTTCCTCTATCTGTCACTCTCTTTGACCCTTTTCCCTTTGCTTAAAGGGGCAGCCACACACATACGAATCGTATTTGAATGCGATGCGATTTTGAGGATTCGAGTCCTGAATCACGTGACATTCATGCATTGGGTCTACTGGAGTACAGTGAGCGAAAACAGCAGAATTATTTGTAGACGGAAGTATTTCACGTGATTCATGACTCATATCGTCAAAATCGCATCGCATTCAGATGCGATTCGTATGTGTGTGGCTGGCCCTTTAAGCCGGCGACAGACTATGCGACTGCCTCATATGACTCGATCAGGTCGTGACGTAGATCAAATTTTGTTTCCCGCACAGAAGAGGTCACAAGCCATCTGACTCGATCAGACTCGATCAGTGAAATTTAGAACCCGCCCTATTCGGCCCTGTCACCTGACTGGGCCCGACTGAGTCAGACTGATCGAGAAGGATGGTATGCAAATGAGGTGAAACGTCACGACCTGATCGAGTCACATGAGGCAGTCACATAGTCTGTCGCCGGCTTTACTGTCATCTACTATCCTTCTGTCTTACTGGTCCATTCTCTGCCTGTTTTCTAGAAATTCTTACAAAGAGTTTCTGTAGCCGAAGACGGACATGCTGGGCCTATTTCTTAGGCGCATAGCGACAGCAAGACGCATCTGCGCTCATGAAGACAGAACACTATCAGAGCGATCGAAATAGAAGAACATACCCTGCTTTGCCCGCAGTGGCCTCAGACCCCTCCTATCCTTACTAGCAACTCGTCAACCTAACAATGGACACGTTTTAGTCTGCATGCCATGTCGGGTCCTCCACTCCTCGTGCAATGTATGTATGGATTACAAGCAAGTATGCCCCCCCCCCCCCCCCCTCCCCATCACCACCACCACCAAAACAATGAAGCTTACCTGATCGTTAATCTCCTCGTCAGCAGTACACACCGATCGACGCTTTTGATCGTTCACTTCAAGCTAATGTAGGTGGCAGAGCGTGAACGGGAGAACAAAAAGTATTTTCCTGCTTGCAGTCACTTTGACATAAACACCCCGGTAAGAGGTTTACATCACTCCAACTGCGAGAGACTGAATGGGGAGATCGATACAATTGCCGGTTGACACTGAAGTCAAGACAGAGATCAAGAATATTTTTATCGTGTCGTTTCCCAATAACAGATGGGTAAAGGTAAAGATGTTTGGATGGAATAGGGTGAATGATTTTAAAGATTTATATAAGCGATCGTTTTAGGTATAAAACGTACCATGAATGTATGGATCGTAATCCCGTTTGTAGCATGTAATACCCCAGATTCGACAAGTGAATTAATTGTAGTCTATCAACGCAGAAGGCTCAATAATGCATAAAATGTTACTGACAGCTGGTGTGCTCTATCCTTCATATTGTAAGATTGATCTATTTGATCGTCTTTATTTTATATTACATTTAGAGTACATGCGATTTGTTTTTGTTTCGATTCAGTTATTCCCATTACACAAAAACATTTTAATCGTGAGCAACTGATAACATAATATGGGTAATAGAAAAAAAGCCACATCTATGAATGTAATGTTTCAAAGAGAAAGGAAATCGGCAGAGGTTAATACTGATCACACAGTTCTTTCTGTTCTGATGGCCCCTGTTCTCAAGTAAAGGTCTTCCACAACGAAGCGTTCGTTCTTCAGTAGCTAACGTGTTGATGCACGTATTACCTCCCCGTCAATTAAGATCGAGTGACGAATCAGTCAGTTCATTCCGTATTGTCTTATCGTAGCTTTAGTGGCGTCGACCACGTCTAGTACCCAAAAAGAAAAAAACACCGAGAGCTTACGAACTAAATTGCCAAATAATCCATTCATTCATTCATTCATTCATTCATTCATTCCAGACTTTTCCACTACCATGCTCTAGTGCTCTTGATATCCATCGGGCCGGTGTTTCTGGCGCTGCCAGACTGGCCTTACCACCAGCAAAGAAGGAAAGGAACATAGAAAAATAGCTTCACGAAAGATGGGATGGGCACTTGGACAGGGCTATAGAGGCGACGGCAGCCAGCAAAAGGATCTAAAGGTCAACAATTAGGCTCAGGCGATTACAGCCACCTGGGCAGTGTTCTACGCCTGACCAACAGGGGCAGCGGGCAGCAAGAGAACCGCGTTAGAGGGCAGGGTAGCCCGGGTGGACTCAGGGCCAGTGGGTGGAGTCCAGCGGTGGCCGAGGTGTGAAGCAGGTAAGGAGTGTGGTCAGGCGGAAGGCTGGAGTAGAACGCGCGCTGAAAGGGAGGCGACGGAGCGTGTGCTGCGACCACAACACTGGAAGCAGGCGAGACTGGGCTAAGCCGCAGGACCAGTCAGGCGGGTCGCCCTCTACTCCTCCATGGGAATGGAGAGTTGGACGAGGAGGAGGAGGAGGAGCAAGGTGGGGGTGGGACAGGGGGTGGGGGATGGAGGTGTTTGGTTGAAAGTGGAACTCAGTGGGTCAACATGACTGTATAAGCTGGCACACGTTGGCACTGCTCTTGCCACTTATCAGGAATCATGAATGCCAACATGAATGTTCACCTAGAAAGACTAGAATAGAAATAGAACACACACACAGACACACACACACACACACACACACACACACACACACACACACACACACACACACACAGGCAGAGAGAGAGACACACACACATACCCGTGGGCACACACACCCATACACACGAACGCACACACATGCACACACACGCATCACATACGCACGCACGCACGCACATGCGCGCGCGTATGCACACACGCGCGCTTGCGCGCATACATAGGAATATTCTGTACATTGCAATCAGAATAATATCTTTACATTGTGTCGCAAATTAGTGGTTAATAAAATCAATTCCATCCCCGACATTTTGCTGAAGTTTAATTGGGAAAAGTGATAAATAAATGAAGCGTTATACCAATATTCCTGTCTGAAATGCTGTTTATAGAGTGGAGAAGACAACGTTAAAACTAGTTATTGTGCTCACTGTAATTATATTTGACATATTTGACCGTACAGACTGGAGTAGCCTACACCGCTTACTTCATACGCTACCCTGGTTCTTTCAATCAATGTTCCTGTTTGTACAGAGCAGGGAGGACCCTGCTTCTCAGAGAAAGGAATCCTGTTCTCACAGAACTGAGTTTTACTGCATAAGACAAGGCCGTGGCAATTAATAGTTAGGCCTATTCATCTCAGGAAAGAAAAGTCCAGAGCCGTGGCTGAGTTGGTTAGAATCGCTGGCTCATAATCCGACAGGTTTGCGAATGCGCTGGTTCGAACCCGCTGCGACCGCGGTGGTGTGTCCTTAGGCGAGGCACTTTAATCCTATTTCCTCATTCCACCCTGGTATAAATGGGTACCTGACGTCAGTTGAGAACAAGTCCTTCGGATGAGACTTTAAGCCGAGGTCCCGTGAGCGAACGCATGCACACGATCTTGCGCACACGTTAAAGCCCATTCCACTATTCAGTCGGAGTAGGCCGTGTTGTGCCGGTGGGATGGATGAC
>JAGGCT020000948.1:22500-25000 GCA_017654935.2 Phymorhynchus buccinoides
AAATATAAATTGCATCAAGCTTAGAATGCCGTACGGTGTTCTATGTGATGTAAGTCTACTCAAACACACGAGGTGAGAGCTGGGGATCTACCTGATGGCACAGTAATTTCCCCTGTTTGACCGATTGAATTAGGCAAGATCACTCCCACACACCATGAAATTACTCCCCTTAATTATTTCAGAACAATTCCTAATGTATGCTTTCTTTTTCTAGTCATTGGTTGAGATTAATCTTAAATTGGGGTCAATAAAAAAAAAAACACGTGAGAGTTGTGACGATTTACTACAACTAGCGCAACGCCGAGTACCAGTAACGCCTAGTAACGGTAACGCCTAGTAACGGTAACGCCAAGTACTGGTAACGCTGAGTACAGCAAATTTGAAGTGATTCGGTTAAGAAACGGCGGAGTTATAAGGCCCCGTTTCCCGTTGGCGCTGCTGTGAGAGTGACGCTCTCTCCATAGTAACGGTAACGCCTAGTACAGCAAATTTGAAGCGGCGATTCGGCTCACAGCCCGTTAGGGCTCACAGCAAATTTGAAGCGATTCGGTCGAAAAGGTGGCGTTATAAGGCCCCGTTTCCCGTTGGCGCTGCTCTGAGAGTGACGCGCTCTCCCGATTCTCGTCAAATTTGCTGCCATGCTTTGCCACGGCCATAGCAAGCCTGACAGCAAATTTGAAGCGATTCAGTTAAGAAACGACGGAGTTATTCGTGAAAAGGTGAAGCGGCGTATAGCGCGCGCGTTTCTGAACCGATTCGCTTCCGGTTTGGCACACCGATAGGCACCGTCCCCGGTCATCTACCTGCCAAATTCGAAGGCAATCGGCCCAGAAACGCCGGAGATACGGGCGCCGAGAGGCCGACGGATGCGCGTTTGGCGCATTTGCGAAACCGAGCAAATGACACGGCCGCCTCGGTTGCCGTTGCCATCGCCCCGTTAGGGCTCACAGCAAATTTGAAGCGATTCGGTCGAAAAACGGCGGAGTTATAAGGCCCGTTTCGTGTTTCACACACACGGACGGACAGTTGGCTTTTTACTATATGATGATGATGATGATTAGGAAACATCCGTGCTACAGTTTATCCTTTGGTGAACGACTATCGTGGTTTTGAGTATGTGGTATTTATAGCATGCGATATCATTTTTTTTTTTAGCTCATCCCTCTTTGGAATATTAGGCAACCTGTTTAGAGAGAGTGTGGATCCAATGCCAGCATTGAGTTGCGATAGTTAAGCGCACGTACACACATACGCGGAAGTTCCGCGCGGAAACCCCGTAAATAAGTAAACAAAAGAAAGAAAAGTAAGCGGATGCGTTTGCGCGGACACGCGTCCGCTTATTTTTCTTTCTTTCTTTTACTTATTTACGGATAAGCGCATGGGGTTCTCGCGTCTAATGTGTACGCAGCCAACATGCATGTATGTCCTCTTATACACAAATACGCGTACTCGAACATGCGCACAGACACACGCACACGCGCAGACACACACATAAACACGAACACACACTCACACATTCTCACAAACACACGCACAGACACAGACACGCGCGCGCGCGCGCGCGCGCATGCAAAGCACACACGCACGCACACGCACGCACACACACACACACACACACACACACACACACGCACACGCACACGCACGCACACGCACACACACACACACACACACACACACACTCGGAACCATGATGGCCCCGTAAGTAGTTTACTGTACACCTCAAACCACAACAGGCGTGTCCTGAAGACCCCTTTCCCTGATCTACTGGTTCCTTCCTATTCTGCCCGCCCTTCTGGCTGGGATTTGTTCTAGTAAGAAAGCAGGTACCCTAGGCGTCTGTTCTATTAAGAAAGCATACCCGAGGCGTTTGCTGTTCCTAGGTCCTCCTTGCTGCAGCCTTCTGCAATGGGTTTTATGTCCTGCTTTCATTACCTGTCTCCTGCTTCCTCTGTTTCGCGGCAGGTGGGAAAGCCTTCCCCAGATCTCTGTATGCTATTGACGTCGTGGCCCATGTATGTGCTTGTCACTGGGACCTTTGAGCTACGATCACGTCTCTCCACCTTAACCACAACTGCACAGAACAGGCTGCTCTCTCTCTCTCTCTCTCTCTCTCTCTCTCTCTCTCTCTCTCTCTCTCTCTCTCTCTCTCTCTCTCTCTCTCTCTCTCTCTCTGTGTTAAAAACACATACAGATGGTATGAAAAGCAGTATTGTTTGTTGTTTGTTGTCTTACCCTGGCTTAAAGACTCCAGGGATCATCCCAACAGCCGAAGCGCTTGAACACTATGGCATAAACGCACCAGCTATGGATGAGAACATTACGCGTGTGACCGTTTTTAATTACCCCGCCACGTGAGCAGCCACACTCCTCCGACTTCTGAGGAGAAAAGCAGTTTGATTTACATGCCACTGGATTGGATTGGATTGTATGTTGAGTACCAATGACCTTATCCATGCTACTGGATTGGATTGGATTGTATGTTGAGTACCAATGACCT
>JAGGCT020000094.1:0-17037 GCA_017654935.2 Phymorhynchus buccinoides
AAGTTAGCCCTTGTGAACAAGGACCCTCTCTAATCTGTCGCTCTCTTGACTCTGCTTTATCATTGCTTTCTGTCATCCACTTAGACTTATTCGCCCATTCTCCTGCCCTCATCTAAAAATAATAATCTTCCAAATAGTTTTCTCCTTTGAGCTCCTCCGAACCCAGAAATGCGTCGATGAAGCAGCGGGGAGACCATGTGAATAACCTGAAAAACGGGACACATCCGTACCGTACCATTATGGCCTGGGTAACGCAGAAGAAGAGAGAGAATGATTTCAAAGATTCTTTAACCCTTTTGACCATGTTGGGGTCATGGAGGACGGAAACAAAACCAAGCACAACAATAACAAGCGCGGATCGCAATCGTGTGGCGTGCGACAATTGAAACGAAAACATCATCATATAGTAAAAGCCAAGCGTGTGGTGTGTGTGCGGGGCGTGTAGTGTGTGTGTGTGTGTGTGTACCTGGTGTGTGTGTGTGTGTGAGTGTGGTGTGTGTGTGTGAGTGTGGTGATGTGTGTGTCCTGCGTTGAAACATGAAAACGGGGCCTTATAACTCCACCGTTTTCGACCGAACGCCTCAAATTTGTGTGACACTCACGGGGCGATGGGCAACGGCAACCGAGGCAGCCGATATTGCGGGTTTCGCAAATTGCGCGACAACGCGCATCCGCCGGCCCCTCGGAGCGCCCGTATCTCCGGCGTTTCTGGCGCCGATTGCCTTCCAATTTGGGCAGGTCGCATGACCGGGGACGGTGACTATCGGAGTGCCAAACAGAAGCGAATCGGTTCGAAAAACGCGCGGCTATACGCCGCTTCCCACCTTTCATGAATAACTCCGTCGTTTATTAACCGATTCGCTCCAATTTGCTGTCAGGTTGCGGGCAGGGGCGAAGCCTGGCCCGGCAAATTTGAAGAGAATCGGGGATGAGCGCGTCAATCTCAGAGCAGCGCCAACGGGGAAACGGGGCCTTATAACTCCGCCTGGTCTAACCGAATCGCTTCAAATTGCTGTACCAGCATTACCAGTACTTGTCGTTACCGTTACTAGGCGCTACCGTACCAAGGCGTACCGGTAACTCGGCGTTGCGCTAGTCATTTTTAAAAGAGCAGACCGATTTGAATGCGGTCTTTTTACCACTGCATATCATTACAAAACTGAGTCGCTTACCTGGCTTTTCAATAATTTAAATCTGTAACCAGAATGTATCTCGCCACCATTTCGAACTTTTAATCTTTTGGCAAAATTTAAAATATTTATCTGATTATACTCATCGAAAGAAGCACTGCATACTCGTCGTGTCTGTCGCAGTGTCTGTTATTAGTATGTTTATTATGGTCTACGCTTTAAAAAGACGATTCATGTGCTCTGTTCAGTATGAATCTGTCCATAACTAAGGGACTGTAGATTATACAACTGAAAATGTTACTTTATGTCCAAGTATTTTATTCTCCTTTAAAATATAGTTCGACAATTTGCGAAATGTGCGACAATTTTGGAGATCTTAGTGGCACACCGATATCTTGCCAGACCGACAGACAGACAAAGGAGTTATAGGTTTGTGGCTTGATGCCACAAACAAAAACTAGTACAAAAAAGATAACTCAAAATCGTTAGCACAGCAAATACAATGCACACAACTTTACTAAGCCTTTAGAAATGTAGCTAAATTAATCAAACGTTGTTTTTTTAGCACCACAGAGCAAACAGCAATAATTACACATGTGAATTTTCTGACGATAAACTGTTCTTCTAATGTCATCGTATTTGCGACATTAAAAAAAGAATTTCACCAGTAAGTCATCGCATAAAACATCTGATTAAAATGGAAAGATAGGCGCTATATATAATGCTAAAGGATCATCATCATATTCAATCATCATCATCATCAAAACTTATGAGAATTTTGCAAAAGACTTAAAAATAAATATGAGCCTACTGTGACCATTTTACTTGACTCTTGGACGAATGAAATGACCTTGTGAACCCTGTTATCTTATGATTTTTCATTCCTCATAATCATCGCTCAGGAGATTTCCTATACAATTATGAGCACAGATGCACCCAAGCTGCCGTTATGCCTAATAAGAAAGAAATAGGCCAGTGTATCCATCATTGCTTGTGAAAGTCTTTGTAAAGGGCCACACACACTTTCTCTCTAAATCGCCCGACCCTGTGCGACCCTCACACGATTATCGCATCACTTTCTGATTAGATCTCGAGGTGCACCAATCAAATCAGTTTTGGAAGATTCACTTGCGCAGATCCGAAATCGGTCATCTACAGTCTGTGCGATTTTAGAGGACGTGTGGCGGGCCTTAACCCTGACTGCCACCAACGTATCGCACACTGACCTGATGACAACCGAGGAATAACCCTGATATGCTGGCTTTTGCCTATAACACTAGTCATAGAGAGTTATATCCCCAGACATTTGCCAGGAAGCGGCTCTATCAGTGTCTTTTCGTGGCATGATTTGCCCAATGTATTCTTCTTCTTTACATTTTTTCGGCAGTCAAGTTGTTAAGATGTTATCTTTTTTTTTTAAAAGCAGGAGAATGGAACCAGTAAGGCAGTAGGAGACAGTAAGCAAAAGGGCATAAAGCAAGCCAGTCGATGAGTGACAGATTAGAGGAAGTTACAAGCACAGGAAACTTCAAGTGAAGGCGGCCAGGTGCCATTCCTCGGCGGTTGTTGACTCACTCTGCACCTATGACCAATAAACGATCAACGATGTGCGACGATGACGAACGGACGAGAGGGAGGAATGATGTTGAAGAAGATGTTGGTTAGCGGGGCACTTGTAGTGCGGGGTGGGGGGGTGGGTGTCTGCGGAGGGGCGCAGTTCTTCACAACGTCAGATGCAAGGAAAAAGACAGCGAAAGCTGTTTGCGATGCAACCAGAGACGCACAGAAATGTTGCGCATACATGCAAACAAACGTTGCATTGCAGACACGATTATACAAAACATAATAGTCACAGCTGTCCGCACGGCCTAACCGTGTATTTAACAAGCAGTTGATTCACAGGAGCTCAAAAAAAATTATGTCGCGCTGCTACCAAAGTCAATGACCCATGCGACATACGCTTGAAACTTCTTCTTACGATGAGTAAAATGTGACAAAAAAGTTGCATTAAAACCCAAAACTGTTCGTTGATAATGCCAGTTACAAAGCGTATACGCTCACAAAGAAGTTAGTGCATTGTCTCTCATCAATCGGGATAAGAGACGACAAGCTGCCGGCAGTTACCCACGATTCGCGTGACAGTTACACGCTTATCGCGTCACAACAAGCAACAGCCCGCCACATACACGATTATTTCCGTGGATCATGTGACAAACTTTGAGCATTACAATGGTCGCAGGACACAGGATATTTATAGAAGAACTGATCGTGCAGGTCAACTGGAAGGAGATTCCGTTAAAAAAACTATTTTGTCAAATTTGTAGATACACGGTTTCGTCGGACAGCGGACGGGGGGGGGGGGGGGAGAATGTGACCCAGCGCCACGAAAGGGACTTACTAGTGCTCGTAATTTGTCATGGTAAGGCGCTGAGCTGTGTTTATCAGGATATTGAGCATATAAATATTATTCATTATTAGGGAGAATACCATTGCATTCGTAAACATTCTTTCTTTTTTTTTTTCTTCAACATTTTTTGTCCGATGTGACTTGAAATTTTTCAGAAAAGTCTGATCAAAAGGAACTGCCTATGGGTAGTGAAATTTGAAAATACTAAAATGATTTTGCCGAATTTTCGGCAAAATAGGGCGGAAAAACCACGACATTCAATCTCGACTATCGCAAAAACGGCTCCCCTCAAAACAGATTTCGTTCATATTTTCAGAATTTACTACAAAGTAGATTTGCAACACTTCCGGTATGACACTGAACCGGAAGTGCCCCAGCTACGGTCAGGCAGGTTTTTATTGGTTCACGGAGGAATCGCAAAACTGGAAGTGCAACTGATCCAAAAAACTAACTACTGATGTTGTAGCCCTTACTTTGGAAACAGGTCGAAAGGAGCCTGTTAAACGAAATTTCATTGCACTAGTTTGTGAAGATTCAAAATATGGAATTTGTGTTGTTTGTCACTGACCCCACTACATTCCCATATAATTTTATGGACTTTTTCATCCTGTATTTTTAATATAATATCGGATAATATACCTAATGCAGATTGCCAATAGTCAAACCGATTGGCCAACATTTGGCCGGAAATAGTAGTGCCCACCTAATTGGCAAATTTTTGACAAACTTTACATCTTCACAATAACTTGGAAAAACGGCCCCCACCCTCCTGCACAGAATCTATTCAATTTTTTCAGTGTTTATAAAGAGTAATGGACTGCAATACTTTCATTATAAATTCAAACGGAAAGTGGTGACGAAATAATGCCAAATTGCAAACATTTTAATATTGAAATAACTTCCATGATTGTTTAGGGGGAGAATCCTGTTCATGTTTCTACTCACACAAAGGCAACATAGCCTCTAGTGATTTAGTATTCTCTAGACCATCATACAAAGAGTGCACTCCCACCTTCGTTATGTAGAAAATGACGAACACTTTCATACAGCGTCATGGCCGGCAAGTATTGGCGCAAAAGAATGTTCCCAGCCTGCCGCATAGAAAGACATTGAGATCGGCATGCATTGCAATTAATGGCAGACCACGCCAAACACGTACAGTGATAAATATAGGGTCTGGGTCACTAGGGGGATACATGTCTCCTTTTATCATCTTGTAGAAAGAAGAATAACGCAGTGATACACATACACAGACAAACGCATGCATATGCACACACACCACACACCCACAGAGATATACACATACACGCATGACAACACAAACAGATATACACATGCACGCATGCACATAATACAATATACATACATACCACACACACTAGCGCAATATACATACATACACACACACATACATATATATATAGGGTTAGTCTATCATTAACGCCAAACAGCTTACGAAGATAAACACACAGCACCGAAAATTTGGTTGTAAGTATAAGAGGACAGGAACAATATTCAAAGTGTATGTTGGCACAGTTGGCGTGAAGACGTTAAATATATATATATATATATATATATATATAATATGAGTTAAAATTACAAAGACACCAAAAAAAAGTGTCATTTAAAAAAACATATTCTCTGATCAAAATTTTCGTTGGTAAAAGCAAACTTTTTCAATACTCAACACTGGCAACTTCTAAATACGCACACCTTTTATATTGAATGTGAGTAAAAACTCAAAACATATGTTAAAGAAGAAAAAGAAAAAAAGAAACAAAACGAAGAAATAAAGAAAGAACACTATAATACTCTCATACATGAAACACACACACAAAGACACACAACATACCAAGAAAGTTGAACTGACAGCTGAGGGTTTTGGGAGAATAGACTAATTGTCCAGCACATCTGACCAGGGAATTCAAATCCCTCGTCATGTCACTATACTCTACACCAGTTCGCCCCCCCTTCTAAACCGATGTTATCTACTCTGCCTGAAAACAACAACAATCATAATAATAATAATAATATGTGACAGTGCATAACCGAATAACCAGACATAATGGACATATTGGGAGTAACATCTGAGATTTTATTTTTCATGGTGGAGCATAAAGATCTGTTAATACAGTGGAAACCTACCTTATAAGACCCTCACCAGTATAAAGACTACAGCCCTATAAGACTACTCTCTGAGACATATGCCCTTCTTTGCAAGTATTAAAAATACCTACCACACTATAAGATTTTTGAAAGGTCTTCATAAGGGAGCTTCCACTGGACAACAGAAAATCTATTGAATGCATCTCTGTATAAGAATGATTGAAAAAAAATGAGTGTTTGTTGTTTGAGTCCTCTCGGTCTGGAACAGACACATCATGGGACATTGGCTAGCATACAAAGATAGGTGGGGACACCAAATATAGGAAGGCAATTACCGGAGGCACATGCAACACCAGTAAAGTCTGACTTTTTTAACAAAATACAGATTAGGTGTAGCTAGTAAGTAACCAAGCTCGGTAAACCTCATCATGAATTATATTGTCTATGAAATGAAAAAATGGTGTTTTAGTCTCTCGGTCATAAACAACATATGGGAAATTTGTAAATACAAAAAGATGGTGGGAACAAATGGCAGGGCAATGCCCCGGATGGCAGATTGACTAACACAGTATAAGTCCTAGATTTTTAAACAATACAGGAGTATGTGGTAGACTCAGGCTAACCACGCCTCCGAAAAAACCTCATCGGGATCCACGGTTTACCGCTACAGTACGATAGATTGACTAATAATTATTTTTTATATTATATAACATTTAGAATTATGTATCTTGTCGACACGAAAAATGGTGTTTTACTTCCTATTGGTCCGCAATCAGAACACAAATAGTCGGGACATTGTAAATTAACAAATGTGGTGGGAACTCAACTACTGACGGCAATGCCTGGACTGGCATATGAAACCAGTTTCAAAGTCCGATTTTTTTTGATTAATACAGATAGATTGTAGCGGGTTAATCGCATGTCCTTCGGGTAAACCTCAATCGGCACGACACTCGCTACAAGTAATGGAAGAATGAATAATTATCTCTTATGGCTTAGCTTGTATATTGGATAATTATTGTGAAGATGTGGCATTCAAAGTTAAATATTTCATTGCAGACTCAAGAAATGGGAAAGAAGATACAACTTCGCCTTTTGCTTTCTATGGAATCTGAGTAGAATAAACGATCAACTTATAAACAAAGGAAAATCACTTCAGATTGTGTCTTTCATGTTGTGGATATGGAGAACCAATAGAACAGACATAAAATCAAGCAACTCAATCAAGCAATCAATAATCATACTAATATACTCTTATAAGAGGGACGAAATACACTCTGTTTCCGTAATGTCAATCCTCAGACCAGAATCTTCATTTTCGTAGGGCACTTTCCCCTTAGTACCAATTGTCTCTAGTTCTCCTATTTTCGTTTCTTACTTCTTTAAATTGAACTACTCATCATCTTCGAATTTGATTCATTCCAACATGGCGGCGACCATATAGCTCACTTTATTCAAACATTAAATAAAGAAATGTTTATGTTTATAGTTTATATTATCGTCACGCTCATAAGATAAGTGCCTAACTCATTTTACAGTGTTTTGAGAAAAACGCAAAAAACGTCTCACTATTTTATTAAGAACTTACACATCTAATTTTTTTCTATCAAAAATGCAATCTGCTGATCTCAACCGATTGACAGCGTGAGTGATAAAAAAAACACAACTAAATGATACATAACTAGTTTATCAATCAGCAAAACAAGGCATAACAACATTAAAATGTTGCTTAGCTTCGCACGCTTGAGGCAAGTCATTGTCTATCAAAAACCGAAGCTTAATTGACTGTGAAAATCTCACCTGGACTTGGCGCCGCCATCTTTGTACAAACGTACCCATGTTAGAAAAGAGAACGGCTTATTTGCAACGTATCTATGGTGATCACTTTCCGCTTTTCCAGGTGCTTCTGTACTTTCTGTCATGATAGATGTGATACCAGTCAGCCGATGTCCTATACACGCTTACTGCAAAATTGCCTAACTCTGAGTTAGGTATTTTTCTTATGAGCTTGACGTTATGCTTTTTACAATCATTTTTGTATTCATATACTAAACCAAGTCTGTCAAAACTTGCCTGGCTTTGTGATACTAGATCAAATTCATGACAAAGTGGTCAGCCTGTCGAGTGAGAAAGTTTTAGTTTTTTTCTGACGAAACGCATTTCATCAGATTATTTACATTGTGAAATGATGTTGCGGCTCACTCGTTCAAAGTAAGAAGTCTCCCAAACTATACTGATTTATCTTTCACTCGGTACATGTTGCATGTTTGTATGATGTGCATTTGATTTTGGGCGATTTTTAGAAAATGACCAAAAATAATGCGATCTGAGGGAGAAACTACGTAAGCGGGCGTATAGGTTGTTAGAGTGAGAGAGGTGTGTGAAATATGTGTTAGAGAACTCAGGGAGAGGGGTGAGGGAGACAGAACTCGAGAGATATGAGAGAAGTTGGGGTACATTTAGTAAGACAGAATACTTTTATATTTACCCTAATTTACGGATTATAGTAGTGAAGCTGAAGCAACATCAGCTGCACTACAAAGTACAGGCTCTACCAGTCACTCGTAATCACCATCTTTCTCTACGGGTGTGAACTATGGACTCTGCTGGCTGACTCCGAGAGAAAAATTCAAGCTTTTGAAACAAAATGCCTGAGAAAACTGCTGGGCATTACATATACCTAGAACGCAAGACAAATGAATATGTCCGCAACAAGATCGCAGAGCTGGTTGGGCCACAAGAACACCTTTTGACGACGGTTAAACGTCGCAAGCTCATCTGGTTTGGCCACGTCAACCGTCACGAATCACTTGTCGAAGACCATTCTCCAGGGAACCGTGGAAGGGGGCCGCCGTCGCAGCCGACAAAAGAAGAACTGGGTCGACAATATCAAAGAATGGACCAACATGAACATGAATGACCTGATCCCGGCCGCCCACCAGAGGCAGAACTGGAGAATGTTGTCTGCTGCTGCGGCCCATCAATCCCCCCAACGGCCACAGCGGTCAAGGGACTAAAGGAAGGAAGGACGGACTATAAGGCAATACTTTTATTTCCTAGACTGAGACCCCTGCGCCTTATAATGTGACTGATAATATAGTAAGAAACTATAATTTTTAAAATCTGAATTTTGTGTCAAATTTGGGGGGTGCGCCTTACAATCAGGTGCACCTTGTAGTCCGTAAAACACACTAATGCATGTATTTATAACTTTTTTCAATATAAATTTGTTTAGTTTCTTGCGTGTATGCTAGACATGTCAGCATGAAAGTTATCCATGTTTGATCTGAGGACTTCTTCTTCTTCTTCTGCAATCCCAGGCCATATGGCCAAGATGGTAAGGTACGTATCTGGATCTGGATTCGCACATCGACAATGGAGCTATGAAGGCAATAAAAAAACTCGACGGCAAATTGTGTATATATAAATATAAAAAAAAAATGTCCCGTTTTTCATTTTCTACACTGGGTCCTCCCTACCCTCTGCGTACAAACAGACGATTTCGGAGGAGAGTACTTAGGACCACAAAATAAACAAAGTTGAGACTGAGTTGAGTTGAACACGATGCCCCTTGGCCTCAGTCTGGGGTAAACTCAACTTTTGTGGGGAACCTCCAACCCCCAGAAAGTTCGGGAAGATCTGAGCAGCAAGTCCACCAGGAGCCAGCTTTTAGAAAACTGCATGCCCCGAATACGCTTTCGTCTCCGAGCAGACAAACTAAGGCACACATAAACGACTGGATCTAGCAGTTATAATAGTGCGGCAGTGTGGTGCAATACAATAGGCCGACCCCTCACCACGAAAGGGACATTAAGTCGCGTGGCTAGTTTCTCACAACACTAACAGGCTTGCAATCAAAAATATGTTTTGAGGTCAGTTTTGGAGTTATGGGTCTTTGTATGCTCTTCTAACATCTTATCTTTGCATCAGTTATAATAGGGATCATCTTGAAGTATGTTTGTCGTCTCTCTATATTCCACAAAAACTGTGACTTCTAAAAAAGTCAGCGCACGGTGATGTCACATTTGCTTAGGACTAGGGATCAGACTTTAGCCTGCGAATTTACTCAAGATGACAGATAATCACCTTACTAGCAACTTTACAAGAAATGCTCGTAAAACTCTGCACAACAAAAAAATGATACCCCAGAAGAATGGTTATTATATATATTAGAATACTCATTAGAAAAGAGAATGGCCAGAAGTTTCCAACTGGACTGTGCCATGATTTCTCACGAAATGGTCAGTTTGACACTTAAATCGCTGGGTGATGCCGGGTCCTTCAAATTTATTTCCTCTGGGATAGAAACGGGGACTCGTTGACAGGTACCTAATATCTGCTCTACCTCTCCATGGTGAGCACCAACCTATACATAGCCATACTAAGGGTGTACCTTTTGCCTACGTGCTCTGAGCTCTGTTGAGGGGTCTCCACCTACCTACAGCCTTCTTCTGTCCCTACCCCAGGTAGTTTTCCACACTGCAACATCAAACCAAGGCGACAATATCCTAACGGACCGGGGTCGTTACCTAACCACTATGCACCGTTGCACTCTGAGATCTGTTGGGGGACTCCACCACCACTTCTTCTGTCCCTCCCAGGGGTAGTTTCCACACTGAGCACCAAACCAACGACACTAACAGGGGCGTTACCTGCTCGCTCTACCTGCACCGTGCTCTTGAGCTCTGTTGGGGGAGCCCTCATCCCCTACCATTTTGTCTCCCGCCCCCGTCCCGTTATGAACCAGCGTCTTTCCTTCGCCTCCCACAGGTAGATTTCTGAGCACGCACTGGTTGTTCTCGGGTGTGGCCCTCTCCCAATCCTTGCCGCAGTCAAGGGTGAGTCCCCCTTGTTTGGCGGGGGACCACAACAGCAGGGTTAGGTTACAGGGGCGTGGGTTCAGGATGAGCCCCCAGCGAGGACAGACAGCTCAGGACAAACCGTCCTGAGAACCCCACACGGGAAAGTATCGTAGTTCTTCTTCTTTTCTACCAAGTTGGTACCTACAATCATCATTTTTTGATTTATGGATACTAATAGTGCGGTCACAGGTCTCGAATTCTCGGGCAATACAAAAAGAGACCATAAACAAAAAACTTACGTTCTACAGAAGCCTGACCCAGCAATTCGGGTCTCAGCATGCTATGCAATCAAAGTCACTGGTGCCGCACCGAAAAGGGATGATGATGTTGAGTCGGCAGGAACACCTAAACTAGTGTGTTTGAGTATGTTAGTGGGGGTTTTGTTTGTTGTTGGGGTGGAATTTGCATTTCTTGATGGAGTACTAGAACAAGCCGTGAACGTTTAGAGAAAGCAGGCATGATTCTACCTAGGCCTCAGTTTACTACCTCCCGGTAACGATGTTCCATTCCCCTTTGATGGGTGTTGCAGTAAGATAGAGAGGATAGGTTTTGCTCCTGTATTTCTGTCCTGCATGGGTATGTGGATACTGGACCGTCGGTGTCCTCTTCTGTCCTCTTCGTAAGGTGAGGGTTGGAAGCTGAACTTCGTGTGCGTACGATAGGTAACAAATAAAAAATACATTACCAATAAGTTGCGAGTAATAAAAAGCTGTAAATATCTAGGACTATTCAGATAAAAAAAATACGACCTAAATAAAAGACGACGTGTACACACATCATATAAGCGGATTTTATTCCGTGCGGGAGGATAAACGCCCGTTATCGCAATCCATTAAGTAAGTGATATCATACAAATAGAAGGGAAAAGATTAGTTTTGCGCACTGTGTCCGAATTTCCCCGATATGCGTGAACTTTTATTCCTTACCTTTCTTTTCCACTTATTTTAGGGTTTTCTAGTACGTTGTGAATTCTGTACTGCTATCTAATGTTAACCCGGGTTTTGTGTGGAGCTATCCCGGCTTTTATGTCCTTCTTTCCGCTTACTTCCTTTCTAGTTCTCTTGCCTTCCAACTTATTAGGGTTTTGCTGTATGGAACTGTACTGTCATTCTAATGTTGATTATTACCTCCGGCCTTATCCTTCTTTCTTCCACTTTATTTTAGGGTTTTCCGTTATGGGAACTTTTACGCGTCTAATGTTGAACCCTTTTTTTATTGAGCCATAATTTTTTTTTTTTTGAGGCTCTTATCTCTTCTTTCTTTTCCACTTATTTAGGGTTTTCTGTATTTAGGAACTTTTACGTCATCAAATGTGAACGCCCCCCAACCCCCGCCAGGCCTTATTTCCTTACTATTATATTATATTATGTCCACTTATTTAGGGTTTTTTCTGTAGCGGAACTTTTACGCGGTCTAATGTGATTACCCGGCCCCTTTTGTCTTCTTGAAGTGCACTCCCCATTAACTTTTATCCTCAAATTTCATGACTTTGGTATATACATAATAATAAATAAAAAAAAATAAATAATAATTGATAGCATTTTCTCTTATATTATATTTACACTACAAGGCCTGCTGTCCTATTCCATTACGTCCCGTTCGGATGGAGTACTCTGATAAACCGAGGTCATGTGTTGCCCATACACTTAGCACACGTTGAACGTTTAAACCCCCCCACCCAGTGGCAACGAAAAAAAAGTTGTCGACTTTGGTCAAATTTAAAAATTTAAAAAAACAACAAAAAAAAACCTCTGACTTTGGCCCCTACCTTTACTTTCCCTCTAGGTCAGTCACACAGCTACCGCAGATTACTCTGTTAAGCGCATTCGAAAGTTGGGGTGGTACACAGGAAGGGCCAAAGTGGTTGGGGTGGCGCACCTATGGCCTGCGAAAACGGCGCTCAGGAACTCTCCATGTGGGAGGTGCAATCAAGTCCGAATTTCCACAGAATACCGCCTCTTGTGACTATAATAGGATCTAATACCTAATACCACACAAAACATTTATCACCCCAATCATTCACCCACCTCCAGAGGAAGATCATAGAATGGGGGAATAATAAAACATATGCAACATGTTCCCGAATGAGCCTTTGAAAGTTTACGTGAGTCATGAGGTTTAGCTTTGACAAGTAAGTGAGTCATGAGTTTGAGCTTTGAAAGTAGTGTATTTCCATGAGTTTAGCTTTGAATTAAAATAAGTATGTGAGTCAATGGAGTTTTAGCTTTGTAAAGTTATATTTAGTGAGTCTTGAGTTTAGCTTTGAAAGTAGTGAGTCATGAGTTTTTAGAGCTTTGAAAGTAGAGAGTCAATGAGTAACAGCAATTTGTGTTGAAAGTAGAAAAGTTGAGTCTTGATACTTAGCTTTGAAAGTAGTGAGTCATGAGTTTAGCTTTGAAAGTAGTGGAGTCATGAGTTTAGCTTTGAAAGTAGAGGTATGTCATGAGTTTAGCTTTGAAAGGTAGTGAGTCCATGAGTTTTAGTTTAGCTTTGGAAACAGTATGGTGTGAGTCATGAGTTTTACGCTTTGAAAGTAGTGGGCGTCACATGAGTTGTTAGCGTTTGAAAAGTAGTGAGTCGATGAAGTGTAGCTATTGAAAGTTAGAGTCATGAGTTTAGCTTTTGGAAAGTAGTGAGTCTGATTGAGTTTAGCTTTGAAAGTAGTCATGAGTTTTATGTAGCTTTGAAAGTCAGTAGTATGTTGTGTGAGTCATTGAGTTTTAGCGTTCTTTGAAAGTAGAGAGTCATGAGTTTTAGCTTTGAAAGTGAGAATTGAGAAGTTATGGTTTCATGTGCTGTGAGATTCGACTGGGGAGGAAAGAAATGCATACGATTGAGATAAGATGAGAGAGGAAAATGGAAAAGGAGTTTTAAGTGTGGACCGATATTGAAATGGTGATCTGTGCATGCTTGAGCGGCGGGCCAGTAATACCTCCCAGTTGAACCAGTGATGTTGTAAGACTAGGATACAGAACGAAAGAAGAAAGAAATAAGAAAGAAGACAGGAAGATTAAGAGGGTAGGGAAAGGGAAAAATAAGAGTATTATATGGAGTGGGATATGCGGGAAAGGAATGGAGAGGGAAATCGATGGAGGGTAGATAAGGGAAAGTGTAAGAATTGTAAGGAAAGTAAGAAACATTGAATAAGGGTATAAAAGAGAAAAGGGGTAAAGGAAAGAAAGTGACAAAGAAAAGGAAAGAGAAAAGAAAAGAAAGAAAGAAAAGGAAAGAAAAAAAAGAAAGATGGGGAAATGGGATTATGATGGGGTGTGAAAGAAAGAAAGATAAGAAAAAGTGGAGAAATAAGTGTGAAAGAAAGAAGGAATGTTTTAAATGAAGGCGTAATTAAAAAGAAGAAGAAAGAAAGAAAAGGAAAGTAGAAAGATGAGAAAGAAAGAGTGAAATAAATAAAGAAAAGCTGACCTGATGAGGGTGATCTTCAGCTGGAAGGCCGGTCAGTAGTCCTCCAGCTGAACCATGATGTAAAAGACAGTTGAAGAATAGAAAGAAAGAAAGAAAGTAAAGAAAGAAAGAAGACGAGAGAGACAGAAAGAAAGAAAGGAGTGTTGACCTGATGAGGTGTGATCTTGATCTGGATTGGAGGGCCGCAGTAGTCCTCCAGTTGACCCAGGATGTTTGAAGTACAGACAGAAAGAATAGAAAGAGATTTGTGTTTTAAAGAAAGATAGAAAGAAAGAAAGTGCTGACAGACAGATGATAGTACAGCCTGTAAAGAAAGGTCAGTGTTGACCGTGATGATGAAGAAGTGATCTTGAAAGCTGGAAAGAGACGGGCCATAAAGTCCTCCAGTGTTGACCCAGGATGTTGAAGTATAGCTAGTGAAGGCTGAAAAGAAAGATCATGAAAGATGATGAGACAGAAGAAAGAAGAGAAAGAAAGACAGACAGAGATCAAGAAAGGAGTGTTGACCTGATGAGGGTGATCTTCAGCTGGAAGGCGGGCCCACATGTAGTTTTTTTCCTCTCCAGTTGAACTCCAGGATGTTGAAGACAGAAAGTAAAGAAAGAAAGAAGCAAGAGATAAAGAAGGAAGGAAAGAAGAAAGAACTGAAAGAAAGACAGACATAGATAAATAAAGGAGTGTTGAACCTGATGAGGGTGATCTTCAGCTGGACGGGGCGAGGCCAGTAGAACCCTCCAGCTGAATCCAGGATGTTGAAGACAGAAAGACAGAAAGAAAACTGATGAAAGAATGGAAGTGAAGATGAAGTGAGAGAAAAGAAACAGGATATATGTGAAGACCACAGCAGAAGAGATAAAGAAAGTTGAGAAAGGAGTGTTGACATGATGTGACTGATGAGGGTGATCTTCAGTCTGTGGAGTTGAGGAGACAGGGCAGGTAGTCCTCCAGTTGAACCAGGATGTTGAAGTACAGACAGAAAGAGAGAAAGAGAAAGAGAAAGAAAAAAGAAAAATAGTAAAGAAAGGAAAGAATGAAAGACAGACCTAAAGAAAGATGGGACCTAATGAGGGTGATCTTTCATGCTGGAACGGAGTGGCGTGGTACCTAGTAGTCCTTCAGACTGAACCAGGGATGTTTGAAAGAATGTAAAGAGAGGGGACTGATTTTATTAAGAACTCTGACCTGATGAAGGGTGATGGTGAGGGATGGGCAAGGAGCTGGATGATGTTGATAGACAGGACGCAGCTCATCTATGAAGGTCTTGGTCCCCGGGAGTAGTATTCTCAACAGCGCAGCTATGGCGTAGTCTTTTCAAACAGTATAATAATTTACCTCACCTTCACTCTTACACTCCCACCAAAATGCAAAGACATTCACTGCCAAGCACTACCCTGCCATGTGTATTGTTTTTGGGGTTTTTTTTGGTATTTGGTTGGGTTTGTTTGTTGTTTTGTAATATTGGGGAAATTTGGTATATTCTAGTCACAGATAGTTTTCCCCTCTGTGAAAAAAGTCGGGTGCTGCTCTGCCCACGAGAGAGAGCTACTCGTCGCAAAGCGCAAGGCGAGGGGTGACTAGCCCTACCTACCAATGTTTTTAAAATTCAAAAATTTTGTAAAAACAAAAGATTGGGAAAGATTATAATTGTGGTGGGGGATTGGTGTTGGGTTTGGGGGGGGTGTGGGTTTGTGGTGGTGGGTGGGGTTGGGTGGGGGGGCGGGTGAAGAGGTGATGGGAGACTTGGAAACCATGAGATATCAAATTTTGGACATACCAGGCATGGGGATTTCTTTATTTCACCTACCTTTGCTATTTCCCCTGCACGTGATATTACTGGTTACGGAATTGTAACCACTGTTCTGTAACTGCTGACTTGTCTTGTAACGTCATGCCATGATATTTGATAAACGCGAGTGAAGCAACACGGGTGCGAATAGCTTAAAGTCCACATTAGTCTTTTTTTTCAGAGTTCTTGTTCATTCCGAAGGAGCTTGAAAGTGCTTGTCCACATTTTGAGATTGCAGAGTTTTGTCATTCAGCGACAACCAACGTCTGTAAAAGAATCATTGGCGGTTAGAATAGTTTTCTCAAAAAAAATGGTACATGGCGGTTAGGAAGGGGGTGGGTGGATTAAACCCGAATGGCGGATACGCGGGGGGGTAGGTGGGTGGTTGGTGGGGGGGGGGGGGGTGGGGTGAGGGGGGGGGGGGGGGGTCAGTAAGTTCGTACACATAGTTCCTCCCACATCATGGAAGTTCCTGTGCTTTGTAGACTTCCTTCTAATGTCCAATCACTCTCTTTGATCTCTGTCTGGTCTGCATTTCCTTTTGCTTTAACTGTACTGTCGATTCGTGCTATTCTTTCTTATCTTTCTGCCTTACGTGTGCCGATTCTCCCTCCCTTTGGTCTCTAGAAACTCTGTTACCTCTAAGAAATGATTTCTTTCAAGCCGGAAGAGTTTTCTTAGACATCGCGGGAACCATGCACATGAACTCTCATCGCTGGCTCACGCCAGGACACCTACGAGAAGTTGAGTGAGAACAGTGTCGTTCAGTAAGGGGTCTTGAGTAGGTGTGGTGTCCTGAACAGTGTCCTCCCCTGAAACGTCACCGAGATGCGAACTCAGCAGAAGTTTGCAGTGTCTCCTCGGGTTGGTTTCCGCCCTGACGCTGCTAACATAGATTCGCTCCTCTGTGGACCATGCTGAGTCTCGGAATATCTGCAGACCTGAAAACCGTTGCGTGAGGTGTGGCGCTTGCCGATAGTTGGGACTTTTCGGGAATGGAGCGGCTGTGCCTTTTTTGTTTGGTTTTGGCAGCAATTTCTGTGGCTGCGCCACTTGTTTCGACATTGTGTCGATGGTATAGCAAAAACACACCCACAAAAAACCCAACCCCAACACACAAATGCACACACAGGACATTAAATAAATCGTGATAAAAACCCATTACCACACCAGTAACTATAATACAGTTGAATCTCCCTTATAAGACCTTCACAAATCATCCAATATGAGGTCTTATAATGGAGGGGTCTAATAAGGGAGGTAATTTTAATACTTACAAGAAGGGCAATTTCTCAGAGTACAGTGGAACTCACTATAGACCTT
>JAGGCT020000949.1:0-7500 GCA_017654935.2 Phymorhynchus buccinoides
GTTTGTGGGCTGCTTTGCCTTGCCTGCTACAACCGAAGGCTGTGTGTTGTGGACAAAAACATTTCTGATATGATCTACGTTCCATCAACTGTTAGTGTTCATACATTCTGATTGGTTGACTTGCATGTCATTTGAAGCTTAGTTTTATTCTCGTTTGTGTGTGGGTTTTTTTTTCTTCTTTTCTTTTGGTTTGTTTGGTGAGCGGGTTGGTTGGCTGGGTGGGAGGGAGAAGTAGTGACAGTATCTGTTTTGCTGGAATAACACTTTATGTTTGTGTGTTTGTCAGGGTCCAATCGGTCCACCCGGAAAATCTGGAGATGCAGTAAGTTGTGCAAACGTTATTTTGTCCGTCAGAACTATTTCAGTGTTCATTCTTTGCTCCTCGATATTTGTTTGTTTAACTCCAGAGCATAAGGTTCAATGCGTCAGTTTTCTTCTTCTTTCTTTAAATGTTTGGATTTGATTGTAACGTTGCTTCTTTTGCCAAAAAATGAAAAAATAAATTCCGTTTTTTTATGTCAGTCCTTCATTACCCGATAAATCCTTTACAATCTTTGCGTACATGATTGTGGGGTCTTGTGCCTATAGGATTGTGGGGTGTTTTGTCTATAGGATTGTCGTAGAATATTGTTCTGCAGTGCGTTCCTGTTTTTTGTTCTTATGCATGCTTTTTCCCCTTGGGTCATAGTAACATTTTGACAATCAAGAAATCGGTGTTCATTTGTGCAGCAAAATTAGAATACGAGACATGTACGAGCACTATTCAAAAACTTTTCTATAGGAACAGTGTTGTTGTTGTTGTTTTATCTTGGTGCTGATTTTTGTGTGTGAAAAAAATGGCGATTTTTTTTCTTCAAAATGGACACTAAGTGATTGGGAGTAGTTGAGGCACTGAGTGAAATTATGCCGTTGGTTTTGGTTTCCATAACTCTTAGCCCATCACGTGAAATAACTGGTTTTCCCCTTTAAAAAATAGTGCTTTCAGCTGTGTTGTATATCACCCAAACACTGTTACTACCAACAACATTTGATATCGTCAGCTAGAAAACGAACACAAAGACCATTACACAAGTGTTCATGTCGTTGTAATTATCAACATCCGTGAAATATCATAGTTGCACCATGTTGGCCTCATATTATGTAACTGACATTTTAGCATCTTTATTTTTCACTTCATTTAAAGCCCCTGATCGAAAGGCGTTGACAGTTGATCCGGCTTGTGACAAAACTCTATTCTATCAGTAGCTGAAGACAGATTAAGGTTAAAAAAACAAGGAAACTGGTACCACTGGGTGACGTGGCACTAACAGTATTTTCCACTCTTCCTCGCAGGGATCAGCCGGACCAAAGGGAGACAAAGGAATCGCGGTGAGTGTGTGTGTGTGTGTGTGTGTGTGTGTGTGTGTGTGTGTGTGTGCGTGCGTGCGTGCGTGCGTGCGTGCGTGCGTGCGTGCGTGCGTGCGTGCGTGCGTGCGTGAGAGAGAGAGAGAGAGTTGGCATGAAGTTGATAATTTGTTTAATGTTTATTCATACTAAAGTTTGAGCACATTATCATAATATGTGACTAGTATAATATAGTAATACTAATGTAAATACTCGACATAAGACGAATCAAGATGTAGGGTACAAAATAAAAAGTGATGGGACATTTATTGAAATGTTCGCTACTTCTTTTTTATGCTTTGTGCTATAACATAACAAAAGGTTCTAAGGGTGCTAAAAATGTGTATTATTCTCTTCATTTGACAATGGGATGTACCGATGTGTAAGGTGTCTGTCTGTGATCATTGCAGGGCGACAAGGGTTTGAAAGGAGAAAAGGGGGGCACTGGTCTACCGGGCTTTGACGGTATGGCGGGATCGCCGGGCCCGAAGGTACTGTTCCTTTACTTTCCTCACCCCTTTCTTGACCCTTGTCCTGTCTTCTGTCTCCCGTGTCCTGTCTCGTGTCCTCCTGGTGTTTATTGGTGGATTTTGAACTATTTTAACCCTTGTCCTGTGTCGTGTCTCCTGTGTCCTCCTGTCTCGTTTCCTCCTGGTGTTTATTGGTGGATTTTGAAATGTTTCTCAATTGTTCTCGTTTGTGTACACAATGAGCCGCTTTTATTCTTAGCTCTGATTTCGTTACTGTTTCCTTGTTTTCCAAGAGTTTTGATTTCAGAGTTGGACGTTTTTGTACACACGAAAGGTATATGTGAACGTTATCTCGTTCTTGTGGTTGAAAATGATATGAAAGCTCGCTGTGTCTGTTATATTTGACGAATATATTATGTTTGTTTATGCGTGTGTGCGTGCGTGCGCGCGCGCGCGCGTGTGTGTGTGTGTGTGTGTGTGTGTGTGTGTGTATGTGTGTGTGCGTGTGCGTGCGTGTGCGTGTGTAAATGCGCGCGCGTGTGTGTGTATATATATGTGTGAGAGAGAGAGAGAGAGAGAGAGAGAGAGAGAGAGAGAGAGAGAGAGAGAGAGAGAGAGAGAAAGAGAGAGAGAGAGAGAGAGAGAGAGAGAGAGAGAGAGAGAGAGAGAGAGAGAGAGTCAACATGTACTTCTTCCCAATATCGCCCCAATCCTTTTCTGCCTGTTCTCTGTTATCTATGAAGCCTGCTGTTCTTTCATCTTTTCTTTGTCTTTCTTTCTTTCTTTCTTTCTTTCTTGTTGCATATTGCGGGGAATGATTTGCTCGTAGTTTCTCCCCCCGTCCTGTGTTCTAGCCACAGAGACTTGTATCAGCTAACTTCACCATTTGCAGGGTGTCAAGCGCTCAATACGACTGGACGGAGCGGTTGGAACTCGTGAGATTGTGCAACTCAAGGTACTCTGTTTCTGCAGTCCGTGTTGGTTTTCACATCCCTTCCCTTCCTTCACCCTTACTGCTAATGTTAATTGAGGTCGCTGATGGTGTGCAGATGCCTTGATAAGATTTCCCCTATGTGTTTTCAGATCGTGTTAGACATCTATGAGAAGCTTACATCAACAGTTCATTTTCTTTTCCTTCTATGATTTTCTTTTCAGTGCAGTTTGCTTTTATAGTTTTTTAAGTGAAATTTTTAATAAAACATTTATTTTGATCCATTGAGTCATATTATAGTAAGCTTTACAACCATTTTGCGCATATGAATCTGAAATACTGACCCACGATTTCTTCTAACGAAACTGGATTTGGTTTTCGTTGCAGGACGGTGCGATTGAAGTCATTACAGTCAAGGTTTGTGAGCCTTGTGCATGAAACCTGTTACTGTTGATGTTGATGTTGTTGATCATGGCATGACTAGCAACGGTAGACTTCCTGAATGCTTGTTCTGTTTGATCCTGTTGCTATATTCACCTTTGAGGATGAAATGACAATTCCTTTGCAGGTGTTTCTTTGCTTTGTTTGTTACTTTCTGCTTTAAAATGAGTTTTATTTCACTAAAACCTGATCATCTTTCTCCAGGAAAGCATTCTGCTTCTGCAAGCTGTTCATAGGCGTGCAAGAATCTTGTTGGGGGCTGAATCTGTTCATGTTTTGTGTTTGAGCTAACGTTTTTCTCTGTTCCTTCATGATACTTCGACCTCTCCCCCACCCCATCCCATCCTGTGCTTACCCCCCCCCCCCCCCGTCCCTTTCCCATGCCGGGGTGCATGACACTGCATGTTGCATGGCACGTGCCTGGGCTGCTAGGGCGAGATGGGTCCACCCGGACTACCCGCAGGACTGAAAGGAGACAAGTGGGTCCAGAAGGTCATTGAACTCAAGGTACCTATAATACTGCCATTAGTGTACTACTACTAGTTTTGTCCGTCACCTCAGAGAGGAGACGAGCTATGCGATCGTCGCGGTGTGTTTCTTATTTTCCCTGTCTGGTTGTATCTCATGAACCGCTGGATAGAATCGCTTCACATTTCGTATGATGGCGTAGCACGGTACACATAAGGTCAAATCCAAAAACTACAACCGTACTGGCCTTGACCTTAGTTCGATCCTGAAATGGTAAATTTATTTTGTGATCATATCTTTCACATCATTAGACTTACGGTTTTCAAAATTAGTATGTGGGTGCATTGGTCATTCCATAAATAATTTTATTGCGTACCTGTCAAGGTCATCGTACATATCTAGGATATCTCATGAACCTCTGAACAGAATCGCTTCAAATGTGGGGTATAACACCGAGAATACAAGCCATATTCCGGTTGTGCCGCCGGTGTATGGCAAAACGAAGCGACGGACATGTCTGCTGCTCGACAACACACTTCTTCCTCATGTTGTCGTTTTGATCAAATGGATAAAAAGTACAGGGATACGGAAGCGGGATACGAAATACACACACGCCATTATACAGTTGATGTAGTCCTGGTGTAGTTAGTCTCTGCATGAAGTAAGAGTGCACGTTTATCAGATAAGATGCATTTTGTTCTTACCCTTTTCTACCCGAACCTAATTACATATAAAGCTCGCTCGTAGGGGAAGACGGGGTAAAAAGCGCATGGGCGGGTAAGAAGCCCACTCCAATTATCTCATGAAATTAAGCAAATTTCAGTCTCATTTTGCCCATGAATGTCTAGCATTCGTCTCATGGGCAAATTTGACTGAAATTTTCTTTATTTCATGAAATAATTGGGGTGGGCTTCTTACCCGCCCATGCGCTTTTTACCCCGTCTTCCCCTACATTAAGTGTTCCTAGGTTTTATGAAAGACTGCAACACAAATACTGTCGTTTCCGCGTTGTTTGACCTGCATGCCCATCTGGTCTTCTTGTTTTGTTCTTTTTTCGAACCTCATATTCCCTGAATCTTAATGTCAAATGTTAATGTCTATTTCAAATATCTATCATCCAGTGATCGCGCTGGCCATTTTGAAGACCAGTCCGATCAACGACAATGCCCCCCAACACCTCCAACAGTCTGTGTCAAAACCAGTCCCAGGGAAACAAAAACCAGTGAAAACAACAATATCAAAGCCTCTGTTTAAAACAATTTATCAGTCCTGGGACTGACAGTTCACAATTTTGTTAGTAGTTACCCGGTCAGAGGCCGAGGTATTGCGATCGGTTTGTGTGTCTGTGTGTGTGTCTGTCTGTGTGTCTGTCTGTGTATCGATTCTCTTAAAAACTACTGTTTGGATTTTGATTAAAATTGGCAGAGGGGTAGACAGCTTGAAAAGGAAGCTTCCTTTCGTTAATCAACACCGTGCTGACCTTGACCTTCTTTGGGCTATGTAATTTCCCCCCAGCTTTATTTCGTGAACTAGTGAATAGAATCGCTTCAAATTTTGTGTGGTGGTGTACCATGGTGCAAGGAAGTTTGTATAAAAGTTCAGCTGTATCTCGTGAACTACTGAACAGAATCGCTTCAAATTTTGGGCTATGTATTTTATGCGTTATGTAAGGTTGGAAAGTGGTGTGTTTATTTAGGGTGGGGGAGAGGACATCACTCGGTGCAAGGAAGTTTGTATGAAAGTTCAGCTGTATCATGAACTACTGAACAGAATCGCTTCACATTTTGGGCTATGTATTTTATGCGTTCTGTAAGGGTGGAAAGTGGTGTGTTTATTGGGGGGTGGGGGGGGGGGGGGGACAGGACATAACTCTGGCCGGGTTTGCATTGTCACAATGCGTTGCTGCCGCTCGGAGATGCCCTTGTTTGGTTTTGCAATCAGTAGTTTACTGATAATTACCAGTAAACGCGATCACTGATCATCGATGTTTCTAGTGGTTTCTCCTCTCCTGATCGGTTCTTTCTTAGACTGGTGTAAAAAACATTTTAAAGATTAGATATCAAGTCCAGGTCAATAAATGTAAAAGTTATGATGATGTTCATGTCAATTAGTCAAATATCTTTGGTTTAGTTAGATTTTTATTCTCCAACAACACATCTTTTACAATAAATTCAAACATAGAATAATGGCAACAACAAGCTTAAAGATTATACTGTGTCTGTTTTTATCATTACGATGTTCACGTAGCGGCTTGCAAATAGAAGACAAACGGATTATTATACATTACTTAAATAAATGAATGAAAATATAAAATGATATCGTTTAAATACATTGATGGTATAAGCTGAGTTTGTTCTCCCTCTAAATACTGCCTCGATGGGAATAATAATTCATCGGATGAAAGCCAGAAAGTACTATTAACCTTCTTTATTAAGATTTTCCCCTTTAGGGATAATACTATTGCATTTGAGTTTTTCCCTTCTTCGTCTTCTTCTCCTTTTCTTGTCCGATTTAGCTGACATTTTCAGGAAAGTTGCAGGACACTAAGGAACTGCCAAATGTGCAATATTAAATTATTTTGCCGAAAATTCATCGAAATATGACAGAAAAACCGCGAAATCGGCAAACAATTATATCTTCAATAACTCAAAAATGGCCAAACGGATTTCGTTCATATTTTCAATTTTTTCTCAAAAGTCGATTTGCAACACTTTTGTTATATAACTCAACCGGAAGTGTCTCAGGTAGTGTCAGGCAGATTTCATTTGGTTCACAGAATAGCCAAACCCGGAAGTGACGTCACAAATCTAACTATTGGATATTGTAACCCAGGTTTGAAAGAAGTTTGGTGATGATATGCTAAATAGTTTGGAAGTTATTCAAACCTATGTCAAATCTATGTAAACTGGGTTGTCACATTCACTGATTTCCACTTTTGGAATTTCTTGGTTTTGCCCAATTTCACTGAAATTTGCAGAATAGTTGAAGGACAACATTTTAATGGCAAATTAGTAATATTAAAGCGATTGGCAAATTTGGCCATTTTCGGCCAAAATTTCAATCTTGAATAACTTGAAAACGGCTGCACAAAATATATTCATATTTTCAGTATTTATTAAGAAGTAACATTGCAATACTTCCGGTATAAAACCGAACCGGAAGTGGGTACAAAAATGGCCAAATTTTAATCTTGAATAACTTGTAAACGGCTGCAAGGATGCATTCTTATTTTTAGTGATTATTAAAGAGCAATGTTGCAACACTTCCGGTATAAACCACAGCGGATGTACCAATCGGAAGTGGGGAGGGGAAGTAAGGTGGTAGGGAGAATCCTGTCATGTTTGCTCTGAAAGGCACACATGAGCCCTCTAATTCCTTTTGTGATCATTTCTTCTGGCTTTCACCATATGAAATGTAAACAGTCATTCAGCCCATGTGGTGGTTGTCCCACATCTCTGTGCTCAACCAGTGGCATTGGACATCAGTCATTCAGCCCCATGTGGTGGTTGTCCCACATCTCTGTGCTCAACCAGTGGCATTGGACATCTGTCATTCAGCCCATGTGGTGGTTGTCCCACATCTCTGTGCTCAACCAGTGGCATTGGACATCAGTCATTCAGCCCCATGTGGTGGTTGTCCCACATCTCTGTGCTCAACCAGTGGCAATGGACATCAGTCATTCAGCCCCATGTGGTGGTTGTCCCACATCTCTGTGCTCAACCAATGGCAATGGACATCTGTCATTCAGCCCCATGTGGTGGTTGTCCCACATCTCTGTGCTCAACCAATGGCATTGGACATCTGTCA